>SJYA01002951.1:2156276-2325103 GCA_006410615.1 Neotragus moschatus
CCTCACAGGGTGTCTGCTGTTAAAAAGAAGATATATAGGGCATCATCTGCTGTTAAAATGAGAGAGAGAGGACTTCCCTGGTGGCACAGCGGTTAGGAATCTGCCTACCGATGCAGGGGCCAAGGGTTCAGTCCCTGGTCCAGGAAGAGTCCACATGATGTGGAGCAACTAAGCTGTGCACCACAACCGCTGAGCCCGTGCTGTAGAGCCCGCAAGCTGCAACTACTGAAGCAAGTGTGCCCAGAGCCTGTGCACTGCAGAGAAGCCCGTGTATGGCAATGAATAGCAGCCCCCTCTCTGAAACTAGAGAAAGCCCTCCCACAGCAACAAAGACCCAGTGCGCCCAAAAATAAATAAACAAAATTTTTTTTTTTTAATGAGAGACTGAGAGATTGATTTCCTTTTTCTTTTTTTGGCACGTCTTATAGCAAACGGGATCTTAGTTTAGTTCCCCCACCAGGGAATGAACCCCTTCCCCCTGCAGTGGAAGTGTGGAGTCTTAACCACTGGACCACCAGGGAAGTCCAAGATTGATTTCCTTTAAGGAACTGGGTCACATGATCGTAGAGGTTTGGTAAACTCAAAACCTGCAAGGTAGGCTGGCAGACAGGAGGCACAGGGAAGAGAGTCCAAAGGCTGTCTGCTGGCAGAATCCCATCTTGCTAGGGGGAAGAGATAAGTGTTTGATTACATTAAGGCCTTCAGCTGAGGAGGCCCACTCACTATGCAGGATACTCTGCTTTACAACAGAGTATATTTAATCCACCAATTTATTAATCAATGTTAATGTCATCTAAAAAAAAAAACCTTCACAGAAATGTCCAGAAACATGTTTGACCTAATATATGGGCACCATGGCCCAGTTACACTGACACATAAAATTAACCATCACAGTCCTCTCTAAGTGATGAGATTATGAATTTAAATTTATTTGCTTTTGCTACTTTTTCTATGATTATGTATTATTTTTTATAATAAGAAAATCAAATATATTTTTTTCAATAGTTAGGAAAAAGAGTTGCTTTAGGAAATCTTCTATAATGGCATGGAACTGAGATCATATATACCATTCTAGGTTTCTAGTACATTGCGTACCTTATGTATGCTGGTGTGTTTGTCTTCACACTGGGAAGGAAATCTTTGGGGGGGCCTTCTCTTTTCATGTGTCTATTTACTCCAAGCACAGTACTCTGCCACAAAGTAGACACTCAAAGAATTAATGGCCAACAAAGGAAAAACATTACCCAAAATCAGTATTATTACCCCAAATCAGTATTTTTACCCCACCTCCTCATACAAAACCTGCCCCTATTCTGGAATTTTCTTGAACTCTTCAGATTCCTAGTCTATAAATAACTATGTAGCATATATTTTGAAATTCTATTTTGTCAGAAATTCCTCTAACCCTTTGGCCTTTCACTAGCTTCACTTCTATTGCGTTAATTTGAATATTCTACCTATTAAACATATGTTTTACTTAAAAAGTAATACATGCTTTGAAAGCAACCTATGATCCAAAAAAAAAGACGTTTAAAAACTAGATTAATTCTATCATTCATTTAAAAAGAAAAACAAACATACAAAATAGCCAGAAAATTTCTGAAAAAAGATTGATAAAGAGGATCTGGCCCTACCAAATTTTAAAACATATAGTAAATGAAATATGGTGTGTATACTTACAACAGTACACAATTGAATACAGTCCAAAGTAGATCCAGAGACACCTGGGATNTTCATTTAAAAAGAAAAACAAACATACAAAATAGCCAGAAAATTTCTGAAAAAAGATTGATAAAGAGGATCTGGCCCTACCAAATTTTAAAACATATAGTAAATGAAATATGGTGTGTATACTTACAACAGTACACAATTGAATACAGTCCAAAGTAGATCCAGAGACACCTGGGATTGTAGCCCATGCTAACAATTACATTACACAGTAATGGTAGAAAACATTATTCTTGAAAAAAAAAAAAAATTGGACTGTGTGAATTTTTTCCCAAACATCAATAACTAATTCTCCAGTTCTCAGACACCAACTGCCATCCAGAAACTCAATTCAATTCTGACACTATATAGAGTTAGTGCAAACCCCACAGTTAAGGGCTCAGTCTCACAAGACTGTCTCCACTTCACACACTAGTTACAAGTCCAAGGTCTCTAAGCTACCCACACTTCTGTCCAACTTGGCTACAAATTTGGAGGTTTCCACAATCCCTTCCATAGGGGAAACTGAAAAATGCTGAGACTGACGCAGTACTCAGGAAATCACTTGACTTAGTTTATTATAAAGGATACAACTCAGGCACACCCAAATGGAAGAGATGCTCAGGACCAGGTGTGAGGGGAGTGACAGAGACTCCACGCCCTCCAGGGATACCATGCTACCAGGACATCAATGTATCCATTCACAGATTGTTTAAGCATTTTTATAACCCACCTCCACCCCATCCATTCTCTGAAGGTTGGGGGTAGTGGCCTGAGATTTCCCATCCTCTAATCCCATTTGTTCTCTCAAGGGACCAGTTTCTATCTGAGGTTATCTAGGCTCCCTACTTTGACTCACACCTCATTAGCTAAGACTCAGGTGCAGAGAAGGCAATGGCACCCCACTCCAGTACTCTTGCCTGGAAAGTCCCATGGATGGAGGAGCCTGGTGGGCTGCAGTCCATGGGGTCGCTAAGAGTCAGACACAACTGGGCGACTTCACTTTCTCTTTTCACCTTCATGCATTGGAGAAGGAAATGGCAACCCACTCCAGTGTGCTTGCCTGGAGAATCCCAGGGACGGGGGAGCCTGGTGGGCTGCCGTCTAAGGGGTCGCACAGAGTCGGACAAGACTGAAGCGACTTAGCAGCAGTAGCAGCAGGTGTATTCTAAAGGGGAATGTAGTAGGTAACAAAAGACACCCCTATCACTCAGAAAACCATGGTTTTAGTTAGGTTCTAGGAATCAGGGACAAAGACAACATATATTTTTTATTCTATCACAAATTCTTATCTCATTCCTTATTAAATTCTAAATGAATCAAACTTTAAAATGAAACAGAAAATCTTGAAAATACAAAAGAAAACATGGGAAATTTTTTAAAACATTTAAGTGTGTAAGGCCTACTTTACACAGCATAGCACAAAATTCAAACACACATAAAAACAGGAAACATCTGACTATATGAAAAAAATTAATGTTTAATTGGAAAAAAGGCATAAATACAAAATACAATAACACTAGGACAAATTCACTGCAACACAGAAAACATAAAGAGCTCCTATGAATATTTAGAAACCAAATACGAAAACAGAAGACATAACTAGACAGTTCACAGAAAAATACAAATGGCTCCTACATATAAGATACAGTCAACATCACTCTAAACAAACGAAATTTTAATATCATTTTTCACCTATAATTGGCAGATAGAAACAAAATGTTAAACATTTGGAGGACATCCTTTCCTTTATATATATACTTATTAAATCATATATACATATATAGGTAAATGATTTAATAAAAATGTTTATTAGCTCAATATGACTTAATAAAAATAAGACAATGGACATACTTTGTATATTACATATTTTCCTGTAAATACTTCTGCCTCCCCCTTTTATGGACACATGGACACACAAAGTGGGTACTGCAACAATGAAAATATTCTGAATGTTTTTAATATAGTCTATGTTAATATTTTGATGGCCTTTGCCCTTTGAGCTGATGTCTGGGGAATAGTTATGAAAAATGAGAACACATTACACATGCTATTTAAACCATGCTTTTCTCCCTTATTTGTGTCATTAAACATGCTTTCATCATCCTCTGCACAGGTTTCCACACCTTTCTGATTGCCCTATCCTCAGTCTTCTCCCTTAGTTCATCCTCCATTCCACCAATATCTTCATCACTAGTTCCTTGGTTTCTCACTGCCAGCAGGCATATGCTCAAACATCTTAACTTGCAAACCAGGCCCTGACAGTCAGGACAAGCTACTTCCCTGAATTTGTCTCTCGCAACCTTTTCCCCTCCATTCTATGCATACATCTTTGGTTGGGCTTGACAGGCCCTCCACTGTCTTCCTGTCTGACATCACTCTCCTAGGCTCTCTTCTCCTGCAAAGTATCAAACTCACCTCCTTCAGGGACTTCCCTGGCAGTGGTTAAGACTCCAGGCCCCCAATGTAGGAGGCTGGGGTTCAATCCCCGATAGGGGAACTAAGATCCCACAGGTCATGCAGTGTGGCCAAAACAAAAAACCTCACCTCCTCCAAAAAGCCTTCTCTGATGCTCGGAGTTAATACCTTCATGCTCACAGCAGTTCATTCATCCCTTAATTATAACATCCGAATCTTTACTGTTCATTGTCATTGTCTACAAGTTTATCTTCCTAACTAGGCTATGTGCTTCTTGTGGATTAAGGAAGGATCTTCAGGACTAATCATGGATCTCCTACTGTGTAACTCATACACATGCTTTTGCGATTCTCAAATATAAAAAGCCACTGAAAATATGGGGTGGGAGGTATGGGGGGGGTTCAAGATTGGGAACTCATGTACACCTGAGATGGAAAAAAATTAAAAATAAAAAAAAAGCCACTGCAAAGCATTACATACCAGGATATTTACTGCAGCCTTAGAAAGCCAGGATTGGGAACAACCTAAACGCCAACCAGCAGGTGACTGGCTAGTCAGGTCATTCTTACAAAGAATATCATGCAGCTGTTTAAACAAAAAAATGAGGAACCCCTTATTTTTATATTGATGTTACCATCTTCAGGATACTTTAAGTGTGACACACCCAACAGTGTCTATTATAATTTGCCATTTTGTGGGGGTGGGGATTTTAAAAAATATTTATATACATATTTAGAAATCCAGACAGGGTCTGGGACATTCAGAGTATCTAAAGGTATATATACATCAGGAGAAAATTGAAGTAGAGGAGGGAGAAATACTTTTCATCATATACCCTTTGGCACCTTCTACATTCTCAACAATTTTAGCTATGACCTATAAAAATAAAACAAAATATCAGAGAATACCTGGTATCTAGGTGGGAGGCGTGAACTGGATACTAGAAACAACTGTGGACATCTTTCAGAATAAGGGAGTCCTCTCAGGCTGGACACCACTGCTTGGCCAACTTTGAGTTTTCAAACCTGCCTTNACCGAGGCCTGGAGCTCTCCGCCTCTGGGCCTGTGCGCTCGCCACTGCTGCCCTTCTTCCCCGTATTGTCCCGGTTGGGTCTTATTTCTTGCTTTGTCCGTTTCCTGGTGCTTGATTCCTTCTCCACCGAGAACAAAGCTGCCCGCGTGCGCGGCGCCCCCCCGCGCTTGGGACTTGAGCGCACTTTCAGACTCGTTCCCAGACTGGAGAGGGGTGAGCACTGCGCCATCCCTGTTACCGGGGTACAGAGAACCAACCCCTTGGCCCCAGCTCCTGAAGATCTGAGTAAAACCCGATTGTTAAGGGCCTCTTAACTTGATCTCCATTGAAAAAGTCACAGTGCGATTCATTTCTGCCCGTTGAACAGGCTTGTTTCTGGTGCTGGAGACATCAAACTCACTAAAGATGGAAATGTGCTGCTTCATGAAATGGTGAGAGGCTGCTGTCCTAGATCCAAAGTGTCTTGGTTTTCCGTAGTACATTTGATTTGTAGGAAGATTTTTCCTCTCAAAAGGTAGTTTTCCAGGCAGTGGAAAGAGTAGGAAAAAATGTTATCAGTTCTATTATTGACAGTACCGAATAGTGAGGGGCCCTGGAGTCTAATAAACGTACTTTTATCGAATCCCCTACTCTTAACCATTTAAGGTTTTCTTTAAAGGGTGTTAATTAAAAATTCTAATAAAACCTGAAGAACTAAGAGGAATGACATAGGCAAAATGCGACAGAATGGTTATATTTTTTCAAACAACAGTTCTTGTGTGTTACATCACAGTTCTCTACCACCATCTAAAGGAGAAATAAAACTCTACCATTTTTAAAGTCCCAGTGACTAAGAATCTGAGGTTATTGAGAGGAGCGATTATTTCCCTATGTTCCCCAAAACATTTAAAATCCTAGAAAAGGAAATGAGTTGCCTATGTTTTGAGTTTAAAATAAGATTTAAGGCTTTGGAAATAGTGTATCATGCCTTCAATGTCCACATGTTTTGTTAATATCTTCAGTATGAATTAGCTAACCTGGAAGGTGTAGTTTTTGTTGGTGGGTTAAGTGGTGGCCTCTGCTTACAGAGAAAAATAGGAGTCATAGTTTAAAGTCAGTGTCAGAAAAGCTATCTTTATCTGACTGTTTAATTTTACCTAATCTAATAAGCTAGTCTGCTTAGAATCTTAAAACGGTCAGTGTCCCTAAAGACATAAAAGGCTGTAGTAAAGGACAATAAGGAGACAAAAACAGTGCAGGAGCCATGATTGGGTACTTTGTAGTTAAGAATCTGTGGGTGACAAACATGAATATTCTGTTCTTCAGAACTGTTCCACAGTGACTTAACATCCACTGTGGTAATATGTGCTAAAGAGGCTAAGTTTTTTGTTTTCCGTTTTAAATTGTTTGCACAGTGCCAAATAATAACTGGGCTGCTGAGCGTTCATTTTTAAAAGGCACTTGGTTTATTCTCACAAGAATCCTACATTTGTCATAAAGAGGCTTGCATGGATCTGAAATTGTTGCTATTACTTGTTAGCTCCATTACCTTGAGTAAACCTTCACTGGGCCTCATATTTCCTCATCGATATTGTCAAGATAATCTGAGAAGTAAATTTATACATGAAAATGTTATTGTCATCATAAACTGATAACTCAGAATAGCTAATCATGAGTTTTTAATCAGAGCAATTTGTAGCTTCATACTTTGACATTTTGTGCAAATAGATTAGCCATTTACACATTTTAAGGTATATTTGGACTATTTTAAGTTATTTAAGGAATTTTTCTCCTTCTCTGCTTGCAGCAAATTCAGCACCCAACAGCCTCCTTAATAGCCAAAGTAGCAACAGCCCAGGATGACATAACTGGTGATGGTACTACTTCCAACGTGCTCATCATTGGAGAGCTGCTGAAACAGGCAGATCTCTACATCTCTGAAGTATACATGATTCTCGTGTTTCTTTGATACTTCGTTGTCAATAAGAAATAATCTCAGTTTGACTCCTACATATGTCTATAGCATAGCTTAATAATTGAGATCTAGAAATGGGATATTCAAGACAGCATATTTTTAAGGAAAAAGTAAACAAAATTTAAGAATGCCATAAATTTTTTAACTTTCAGTAGTTTCAAGGGTAAAGCAAACCTCGGTTTTAATATGATGGAGGAAGGATTTCTTGGGAAGAGAGAGACAATCTGAAAAACAGAGTCTCCCTGTTTTTCATTAGGAAATGATGTGAATTAATTTCAGATTACCTATAGAAAAGATGAAATAGTCAAATTGTTATGACACAATTTGAGTTTGGGGGCATTATCCCTTGTGGTTTGCACAGTGAACACCCAAGTGTGCTTTGTAGTTCCCTTGGCTTTGACTCTGTGCTAGAGTAATGTCTGTCCTTTTCCTCTGCATTGAAAGGGCTATTTATCCTTTTAAATGTATTCAGAAAGTCAGCACATTATATTAATTGTGTTTAAGGGTATGAATGATCCAGAATAAACTTTCATAAATTTTGCTTTGTAATGAACTATAGTTGCATCTACCTGAAGATTTCTAGTGTCAGTGTTAGTGGTGGTTTTGTAATTGTATGTTTACTATAGGGTCTTCATCCCAGAATAATTACAGAAGGATTTGAAGCTGCAAAGGAAAAGGCACTTCAGTTTTTGGAACAAGTCAAAGTATGCAAAGAGATGGACAGGGAAACACTTATAGACGTGGCCAGAACATCTCTACGTACTAAAGTTCATGCTGAACTTGCTGATGTCTTAACAGAGGTATGTGTTAAGTTTGGTATGCGTCTGGTACTTTACACCTGTACTGAGAACCCTTGGCAATGGGAAATAGCAGTATTCTTACTAATTGCAACTACAGAGTGCCATCTAAACTTTTCACAGTGTCATACTGTGTCAACTAAGTATTTGATCAGCCATAAAGTTCATTTTTTGTGGCAGTAATAACCTGGTCTGTGTCCCTAGAAGAAGTAAAGTGAGAAAATCATAGTATTAATAATATTCCTGGCCAGGTTACGAAGGTGTAATCAGACCTTTCATTAAAGGGGGTTTTATGAAATGGAGATTTTATTATTAAAAAGTTTCCCATTGTCAGTATTTTTTATTGTAGAGGTGTCAATGATTCTTAATTATGATAGAGGTTTCAGAAATATAAATTACGCCAGCCCTTTACACATAGTGCATTCTATTCTGTTAGCATGTAGAAAAAGACTTAGTTCAGAGATTTTCGAAGACAAGAAACTGCTTTAAACATCTGTGAAGAATAAGAACCATGAATGTCTCAACTTCCGCAAATCAAATTCATTAAATGGTTACACTCCTGTTGCAGGCCGTAGTGGACTCCATTTTGGCCATTAGAAAACAAGATGAACCTATTGACCTCTTCATGGTTGAGATCATGGAGATGAAACATAAATCTGAAACAGATACAAGGTAGGTGTTAGAATGCTGTGAAATACTTAAGAGTACACATCTGAATCTTACACAGTGCCTATTTTTGCCTAATTTTTTTTTAAATTAATGTATCAAGTTATCATTTATTCAGTGCTATTACCTCTTGAAGTCAATTTTATGTATTTATAGTCAGAATGATCCTGGAAAGTCAGCTACATCAGTCATTTGGCATTTATTAAACTATTGAGTACAGAGCATTTAGGAGACTTTGAGGAATTTTAGAGATAATTATTTCAGAGACCTAGTTTGGAATCATTTTTAAAAGGAGGTGATCACCAGTTTAATAGCAACCAATTGTGACTGTTTCTGTGGAGAATTTTCTGTATAAGAAAGGGTTGTGGCTTTAATTTGAATGCCTTGTTTTTGTCATGTTCTGGAATTTTGCCTTTTCACAATTGAACCTTCTTAGGTAGTCCTATTCAAATAACTCAAGAAATAAAGTTGACTGTGTGAAAATTGTCAATACAGTCTCAGTGTTTTAATTTTGTTTTATTTTCCTGTCTGGAAATAAGAATATAATCTCTTACGTGTTTTAACAGCTTAATCAGAGGCCTTGTTTTGGACCATGGGGCACGGCATCCTGATATGAAGAAGAGAGTAGAAGACGCGTACATCCTCACGTGCAACGTGTCATTGGAGTATGAGAAAACGTGAGTTTATAGCTCCTTAAAAACAGAAAAGAGCTTGGCAGTTTAGGGATTCGGAAAATTCTAGGAAATAGCCCCTGAAAGCATACCAGGGGGTGGCATTGGAGCTTGGTGACCATTTGCTAAATATTTCTTCCCCTGTCTGTAACTTCTTTTTTAGAGAAGTGAATTCTGGCTTTTTTTACAAGAGTGCAGAGGAGAGAGAGAAATTAGTGAAAGCTGAAAGGAAATTCATTGAAGACAGAGTTAAAAAAATAATCGACCTGAAAAAGAAAGTCTGTGGTGATTCAAATAAAGGATTTGTTGTTATTAATCAAAAGGTGAAAAATCTTGTTTTGTAAACTAGTCTGTATCTATTTTTATTTTAATGGTAAAATATTGAAACTTCTTTTGTTGTTGTTACAGGGAATTGATCCCTTTTCCTTAGACGCTCTTGCCAAAGAAGGCATAATAGCTCTGCGCAGAGCTAAAAGGAGAAACATGGAAAGGTATGGGTGGCAGATTATCTGTGTGACAGGAATTTCACTTTATTTTGCAAGTTAACTTGGATTATTCCTTTTTTCCCTCTTATTTTTGTGAGTTTCTAATTTTCTGTTTTTACAAAATATGCATAATATTAAATTCATAATTTTAAAATGTATAGTTCAGTATCAGAAAGTGAAATTCACGTTGTTGTGCACCTGGCACCATTGTTCGTTTCCAGAAGTTTTTCCATCGCAAACGGAAAGGTTGTACTTTAAACAATAACTGTACACAGTCTTACCAGTAGATACTAGTCCACTTACTGTCTCTTACGAATTTGGTACCTCATGTAAGGGAATCGTGTGGAGTATTTGTCCTTCTGCATTTGGCTTATTTGCACTTAGTGTAATCTTTTCAAAGTTGATGTTGTAGCATGTATTGGGATCATTTCTTTTTCAGAGTGAATAATACCACGTGTCGTTTATTCATTTATCTGTCCATGGACAGTTCTTTGGGTTTCTACCTTGGCTCTTGCGAATGGTGCTGCTATGAGTGTTGAAATATACTTGTTTTATTTTGAAACAATGACCTATACGGTATCTTTTTTTCCTTATCAAGAGACTGCATCAAGGGTTTTAGAGAGTACTTTCTCCCGCAGAGCTCTTGTGCACCTTTAGATTTTATGTCAGAGGAGTATTTACTGATTTGAGGAGAGTGGTTTAAACGGAGAGAGAGGAGAAAAGACCAGTTTTCAGCTGGTTGGTGGCAAATGGAAAGGCTTATGTAAAATATATTTTAGAACATGATTTTAATATGTAATTCTGAAAAAGATTGCTTTCTAAAAAGAATTAATCTCTAGGTATAAGTAATAAAAGCACTTCTGCATCTCCTTAAAATACTTGAATATTTCAGGCTGACTCTTGCTTGTGGTGGGATAGCCCTAAATTCTCTTGATGACCTAAATCCTGATTGTTTGGGACATGCAGGACTTGTCTATGAATATACATTGGTAAGTGTACTTTCTTCCCAAAATAATATTACTTTTTGGTTCACGAATTCCTCGGTAGTTAAAAATTCTTCCAAACTCAGGGTAATGCTTTTGCTTTGTTTACATACATTTTGATGATTTGTGCATAGTAATAATAAGCCCTTGNCATGCAGGACTTGTCTATGAATATACATTGGTAAGTGTACTTTCTTCCCAAAATAATATTACTTTTTGGTTCACGAATTCCTCGGTAGTTAAAAATTCTTCCAAACTCAGGGTAATGCTTTTGCTTTGTTTACATACATTTTGATGATTTGTGCATAGTAATAATAAGCCCTTGATGGGAAAATCACATTTCATTTATGTGACCTTCTTTCAAAGAAATTATTAGCTTTAATGTGATCAGCGTGGTGCCCTGTTAATACCCCATTTATTCTTCCATAAGCCCCTCTCTGGTTCTCCCTTGCACAACCATATCCTGTTTTTTAAAATACTGTCTCTTCACACAGGGAGAAGAGAAGTTCACCTTTATTGAGAAATGTAACAATCCGCGCTCTGTCACATTATTGATCAAAGGACCAAATAAGCACACGCTTACTCAGATCAAAGATGCAATAAGAGATGGCTNCTCTAGTCGCCGCCTAACTCCGGATTTATTTCTAGCTGGGTGGGCTCTCTGAGCAATGCGCACGCGCGCGCAGGGCACGGCCGCCAACGTGAGGCGTGCGGGGCGCGTGCGCAGCAGAGCCGCAGAGTGGTGCTACTGCTGCGGCGGGGGCTCGTGTTCCCGGCATGGGCATTTCGCTGTGGCCGCTGCTGACTGTGCTGTCGCTCCTCTCCGGCCGGTGGCTCGAACTAGGTCAGTGTGCTGGCCTGCCCGACTGCCTCAGGAGGCAGGAGGAAAGGGGTGGGGCTCTCAGCCACCGCGCGGCTGGCAGCGCTCAGAGGTACCTCCCAGAGGTGGCCAACTGGGAGAGGGGGTTAACAGTTCATATAGTTGTATTTCACTTTTTTTTTTAACTTTTAATCTGTTATTATGGAATATTTTGAGCATAAAAAAATTAATAAAACAAGCTTCTCCCGCCCGCCCCTCCACCCCCCACGTACCTGTTTACCAGTTTAAACAGTTGCCAGTTTTAATCTTACTTGTTTGGAACCCCTTCCATTTTTCCATTCCTCTGGGAGATTTAGTTTGGATTGAATTGAGGCACGATACAGGTTTATTCATAATTATTTAGTTTGAATAGCCAAAAAGACAAGAAATCACACACACACACACACAAGTATCACTAACTCTCCCACATAGAAAATTAACAGTACTCCTTAATGTCATTAAACATCCAGTTAGTGTTCAAATTCATCTGCTCTGTTCTTAAATTATAGTTTACTTGTTGAATTACTGTCAAAATAAAATTCAAATATTGCTTTTGTGTGTTGTTTCTTGATTCTCTTTTGGTCTGTGAATTTCCTGCTTGCTCTATTCCATGCTCCAGCCTCCCTTAAAGTTGATGAAATCATTAGTGTGTGTCAAAGTGAGATCCAGAAAACGGCCAAAGATAAGATTCTGGGGAACATGAAAACATGTGGACTCTTGCCTTTAGGGAACTTATAGTACTTAGACATCTTTAGGTGAAAACGCAACAAAGTAGTACGTCAAGCCAGAAAAGTGTGGCCTTTAAGGTCTTGGTTTCTTCCTGTCACATGAGGGAGTTGAAATAAAGGTCTTTTTAATTCTATGATTTTTTTTTTTTGAGGTATTCAAACAGCAAGCATGAGAGAGTTCATTCGATTATTTGGTGACAATTTTTGTGCACTTGTGCTAGGTGCCAGGGATAACCTGGGAAATAGATGTAGTTCTTCTCTTTCTTATGTAATGGAGAAGAGGCAAAGAAACAACACGAGCAGATGAGTGGAAAGGTGATAAATGTACTTAAGCCTATGCTGTTGTTTAGTCGCTAACTCGTGTCGGACTCTTGCGACTCCAGGGACTGTAGCCTACCAGGCTCCTCTGTCCATGGAATTTCCCAGGCAACTATTCTGCAGTGGGTTGCCATTTCCTTCTCCAGGGGATCTTCCCAACCCAAGGATCCTGCATTGGCAGACAGATCCTTACAAAGTTTAGATTTATCTCACTGGGACAAAAGGTTGTCATGTAGAGGGACAGAGAGGTAAAGAAAGAAAATCATTTATTGAAAACCTGCTAAGTCACTTCAGTCGTGTCCAACTCTGTGCGATGCCATAGACGGCAGCCCACCAGGCTCCGCCATCTCTGGGATTCTCCAGGCAAGAACACTGGAGTGGGTTGCCATTTCCTTCTCCAATGCATGAACGTGAAAAATGAAAGTGAAGTCGCTCAGTCGTGTCAGACTCTTAGCGACCCCATGGACTGCAGCTTACCAGGCTCCTCCGCTCATGGGATTTTCCAGGCAAGAGTACTGGAGTAGGGTGCCATCACCTTCTCTGGTTGAAAACCTACCATGTGCTAAACATTTCACACATTTTAATATAGCCATGCATTTGAGTTAGTTAGATATTACTCCCATTTTATAAATGAAGAAACTGAAATCCAGAAGTAATTTGCCCAAGGTCATTCAGCAAATTGACAGAATAAGAATTTAAAGCCAAATTTTTTAGCCTCCAGATTTTTTCACTATAGCATTGAGTCTTATATGATCCAAATATTGCCACTTGTTTTATATATATTAATGTAATTAATGCCCACTCTCTTTTTCCTCTGCAGGAAATGGGCAGACAGTCAACATGGTCCAGCTACCAGGTGGGAGATTCCAGATGGGAACCAATTCACCAGACGGCAGAGATGGTGAAGGACCTGTCCGGGAGGTGACAGTGAAACCCTTTGCCATCGACATATTTCCTGTCACCAACAAAGACTTCAGGTACTCCCAGTGTTCTTCCAGAAGTATCTCCTGGAAGAGTTATTCTAATAATATTTCACAATATTTAAAAGGAGATTAGCTTGTTCACTATCAGAATATGATCTTTACAAGTGTTATCTGCATTTTTCAGAGGAGGAATCTGAAGTACAAAGAGGTTTACCTCGTTTTTCATTAGTGGCCAACTGGGCCTGTAACTCAGATCCCCTGATTCTTGAGCCAGTGAATTGCCCCAAGCACTGGGCATAGCACTGAGAAATACAGGCAGAAGTCAGACACTCTTCAACAGGGGAGGAGGACTCAGGAGACGGGTCATAATAGTTGAGAGTTCCTTAAATTCCCTTTATATTGGGTTGGCCAAAAAGTGAGTTTGGTTTTAATTAAAAATAACATATTTTTCAGTTTCAACAAGGATGTTATTGAACTAACTGAACAAACTTCTTGGCCAACCCAGTGTTACTAAGTAAATGGAATTATTTCCAGAATCAAACATTTTGATTCCAGCTTAATCTAAGAATTAGATTGCCATGTTGAATGCCTCAATGTCCCCAAAGTGATACGTTTTCGATAGGCTAAAGTAGAAAACGATCCAGGATATGTCAGTAATTTACCTTCAAACAGTGGAGGGAGGAGTGTATAGAAAGGAGGGGGGAGGAAGAGGAGAGGCTGGGAAGATAAATAAAGCAAATGTGAAAAATGACTTAAAATTTACATTTGTGCATTTAAAAGTTTTCAAGATCAAAACTTGTTGGTGAAAATTGATTCAGGAGACTCAGGCTGAAATAAGCATAAAGATTGTCAGTAAACCCCTCAGGCTTTCTGACTCATTGGTTCCACTTCTAGGGATTAGTCTTAAAGAATTAAGGTTGTTTAGCTAAAAAGGTGACTTTGTAAATAAATGTTAACAACTTAAGGATCACTTAAACATATTGTATCAATATAACAGAATACTTAGCAGCCTTAAAAACACCTGTTGTCAAAAAGAGACAGTTAAAAAGTGTTGTGAAGAAAGGTTACAAAATACTACACAGGATATGGCCCAGTTTTTGAAACTATGTGTATAGAATGTACATGCATTAAAAAGAACTGGAAAATGCAATGTTGCATGAGGTGATGGATTTTGCTCCGGTTTCTGTGATTTCCAAATGAAAATAATGACAGGAAGAACCTTATGAAAGGGATTTAAAAACCCTTGATGTCCTTGGGGACATCCCTGGCAGTCCAGTGGTTACGACTCTGTGCTCCCAAGGCAGGGCACTGGTTCAGTTCTTGGCCAGGGAACTGAGATTCTGCATGCTGCACAGTGTAGCCAAAATAAATAAATAAAATAGAGATGTCATCTTTAAAAAAGAAACTCCACTTGGTTGTGGAGTGAAGAGGGAGAGAATATAGACAGTTGTCTCTTGGTGTGATAATGGATGATTTTAGTTTTTTTCTTTTTACTTACCTATGTTTTCTCATTTTTCTATAATATAATGTTAGATATGCTTTAAAAATATTTTTAAAAGGAAAGTTATTAAAATCAAAGGAGAAATCACTTCTGATCAGGCTCACCACATCATGACAGCCATAAATTGCTAGCTAGATAGAGGCATTGATGCATTCTTTTATGTTTCAAATGATGACCTTTTAGATGAAATGTAATGTCACCCCCAGCAAGCCCCTAAACTCTGCTTAGAACCTATAATCTGTGTTTACCTCTCTGGTAAGAGTCTCAAACCATTCAGATGGTCAGAGGTCAGTAAGTAGTTGCTGCTGTTACTGCTGCTAAGTTGCTTCAGTCGTGTCCAACTCTGTTCGACCCCATAGACGACAGCCCACCAGGCTCCCCTGTCCCTGGGATTCTCCAGGCAAGAACACTGGAGTGGGCTGCCATTTCCTTCTCCAATGCATTAAAGTGAAAAGTGAAAGTGAAGTCGCTCAGTCGTGTCCGACTCTTAGCGACCCCATGGACTGCAGCCTACCAGGCTCCTCCGTCCATGGGATTTTCCAGGCAAGAGGACTGGAGTGGGGTGCCATCGCCTTCTCTGTAGTAAATAGCTATTGCTACCAAATCTCACCTCCTCCTCCATTCTCAGTACCCCTTTGATGGGTGAACAATGTCTTCTCATATCAGCGGGCTGATACCAACCGGGTACTCACAGTCCAGAGAAAATAATCTGTCTTATCCTGGAAATCTGCATTTTGAAATTGGCTCAGCCATACCANGTAAATAGCTATTGCTACCAAATCTCACCTCCTCCTCCATTCTCAGTACCCCTTTGATGGGTGAACAATGTCTTCTCATATCAGCGGGCTGATACCAACCGGGTACTCACAGTCCAGAGAAAATAATCTGTCTTATCCTGGAAATCTGCATTTTGAAATTGGCTCAGCCATACCAAACTATATGAAAATCCATTCTAAAATCTCAGCAAGTCATTAGAAAAAGAAATTCATTTATTTGGTGACATTGGGTCTTAGGTGCAGCACTCGGACTTTCTAGTTGTGGCTTTCAGGTTCAGTAGCTCCTCAGCCTGCGGGATCTTAGTTTTCCAACCAGGGATTAAACCCACATCCCCTGCATTGCAAGGCAGATTCTTAACCGCTGGACCACAGGGAAGTCCCTCAGCAAGTGGTTTTGATCTGACTCAATTTCTCTCCTCTGTCTGAGGGAGATAGTAAAACCTTTTCTCCCTTCCTCCCATGATCGTGTGAGATTAGGTATGTGATGAAGAGAGACCCGCTCCCTGCCCTTGAATCTTCTCAGCAGCTTTATTCATTATCTCCAAAAACTGGAGATAACCCAGATGACCTGCAGCTGGTGAAAGAGTAAACAAAATCTCGTCTATCGATCCAGTGAAACACTACTCAGCAATAAAAAAGGACAAAAACTGCCAAAAAAAGAAAAAAGGAACAAACTACCGACACTGTCAACAGCACGGATGATTCTTGGAAGCAGTATGCTAAGTGAAAGAAGCCAGACCCCAAAACTACATACTGCATGATTCAGCTTATGTGAATTGATGTTCTGGGAAGGGCAGAACTATAGAGACAAAAAACAGATCAGCGTTTGAGGAGGCATTGGGGAATTTTGGGGGGCAGTTAATGGAACTGCTCTGTATCTTGATTGTGATGATGACTATATGTTTTATCAAAACTCACAAAACTATACCCCAGAAAGTGTGAATTTCCCTGTTTGTGAACTGCACACACAGAAACAAATTTTAAAAGAAAATGCTCAGGCTCTCAGCTTAATCTTGTAGTTCCTGAAGACTCTCTGATGTGTAACTAATAGGATAAGGGTGTATGAGGTTTGCTGGAGCAAGAGAGGGTGAGGGTGGAGCACAGAAGCCTGTCAGCTAAATTATGAAATCTCTCTTTTTAGGGAGTTTGTCAGGGAGAAAAAGTACCGCACAGAGGCTGAGGTGTTTGGGTGGAGCTTTGTCTTTGAAGACCTTGTCTCTGATGAGCTTAGAAACAAAGCAACCCAGAGAATGAAGGTAAGAGAACCCAGGCTTGCAGCTGGGTTCATTGGAGTGGGACCTGGACCGAGAACCCTATGGGGTCTACAGGGTTACGTGGGCCACCATAGAGAGTCAAACCTGAGAACCAGAGGCAAGGAAGAAGCCGGAGAGACTCACCCTGGAAGAACCAGATGAACACACACTCCCAGGAAGTTCACTCTGTGCTGAGATCTGCATAGAGAGACCCTGTAAGATGCAAACAATATACAGGGTTCAGGGTATTCCCTGGACCAGCCAGAGAACCCCTGGAGAAGCCTCCTCCTAATAAGGGTGGCTCAGTGGTAAAGAATCCGCCTGCCAATGCAGGAGATGAGGGTTTGATCCCTGATCCAGGAAGATCCCACATGCCAAGGAGTGACTAAGGCTATGTGCCCCAACTACTGAAGCCCATGAGGCGCGATAAGAGAACCCACCGCAGTGAGAAGCCGGTGTACCGGAACTAGAGAGTAGCCCTGCTCACCCTAGCTAGAGGAAAGCCCGCACAACAGCAAGCACCCCACACAGCCATAAACAAGTGAATAAGTAAAAGATCCCAGACACAGCCTCACTTGGACCACCCAGTCTCAGCCTGAAGTCTGTGCCTCCTGGGTGTCCATCAGGAGGGTGCCTCGCTGGGTCAGAGCACCTTGTAATTGCGCTCCTTCTTTTTCGCAGTCTCTCCTCTGGTGGCTCCCTGTGGAAAGGGCATTCTGGAGGCAGGTAAGGACTGGTTCCTCTGTCTTGTTCCCTACTGCTGCTGACTCTCATTCTGGAAGCCTGGCTTCCTGTGACCCCTTGCGCATCTGGGAATACTGAGTTTTAAAGGATGACGGAGAAATTTCAGGGAAGCAACTGAGCTGCCCTGCGTGCTCCTCACCAGTCCTTTTACCCTGGCCCGCCCCCTTTGTCCTCTTTATCCCTTTTGTCTCATGTAGTCCTTTCTGTCTCTGGACCTCTCCTCACTCACCAGGCTCTCTCCCTACTTCCTTGCTCCATCTAGTGGTAAAAGCTGAACTCAGGCACCCTAAGCCTAGCCTTCCTCAGACTTCCATGAGCTCCCAGAAGCTTGTCTCACTTCATCCTGGCTATCAGCCTGCAGGTCCTGGCTCTGGCATCCGAGAGAAACTGGAGTTCCCAGTGGTACACGTGAGCTGGAATGATGCCCGTGCCTACTGTGCTTGGCGGGGGAAACGGCTGCCCACTGAGGAAGAGTGGGAGTTTGCTGCCCGAGGGGGCTTGAAGGGTACAGAGACACCAGGGCGATCTCCCTTGAGTCTTTCTCTCCACCCTGCCTTGCATGGGGGTGGGGGAGGGGGGCTTCAAAGGGTGGGACGGGCTCACACTCCGTGGTGTAGTGCTTCTCACACTCTGTGGCCATGGATCAGTAGTTACTGTTATTTCTAATCTGTCTCAAGCCAGTACTTCCATAAAATACCATAAAAATTAATAACTAGAAAATGGAATGAAAAAACAGACATACTTTTTTTTTAATTGTTGGAGATTCCANCTCCGTGGTGTAGTGCTTCTCACACTCTGTGGCCATGGATCAGTAGTTACTGTTATTTCTAATCTGTCTCAAGCCAGTACTTCCATAAAATACCATAAAAATTAATAACTAGAAAATGGAATGAAAAAACAGACATACTTTTTTTTTAATTGTTGGAGATTCCATAGACATGTGCCACTTCAGATAAATACAATCAGAACCACATGGCATGAGGAAAAGAAAAGTATTGCCTACACTGGATACCTTCTCCATAGCTGTGGAGGGATTACTGTGACTAACTGCTGTTTGTTCATAACTCAGTTATTTTTCAATCCTAACTAAACAAAAGTTAGAGTGAAATGGCAATTCCCTGTATTCACTGCCTCTACACACTCTTTAAATGAACATCAGCTATACCCATAGTCAGTATTATTGTGATAAATGAGATTGCTTGCCCATTGATCCAGTCTAAGTCCAATGAACCAGTCTCTCAGTGCTTACCCTCGGTCTCTGTACTTACCCCAGCGTGAGTGGGTAACAGACGGTTTACAGAATGGCACTGGTCCAAACCACACCTAGGACTGTGCTGTCCAGGAACAGATCAGAAGTCAGGGGCTCTGAGTGCAGTTCTGTGAGGGCAAGGGAAGGGCGTGAGATGTCCAAGTGAGTCATCTTACTCTTCTTTCTTGTCTCCTCCTCTCTTCCTTTTGGTCCTCTCACTCCTTCTGTCTTTCCCTTCTTCCCTGGCCCTTCACCTCTCCCCTCCTCCGCTGTCTCCTTGCCCTCCCGGCAGGTCAGGTGTACCCCTGGGGAAACAAGTTCCAGCCAAACCGCACCAACCTGTGGCAGGTAAGACAAGTTCCTCGCCCTTGTTCTTTTCTCAGGCTGTGGATTGAGACTTGCTGCAGGCTGGGCATGGCATTAGGCCATGGGACTCAGGGGCCTCCATGTTCTAACAGACCAGAAACCTGGTAAAGGGTGAAAGACAGTGTAGTAGGGGTGTGTAGTGAAGATGAGCAGTGTGTGCTTGGGAGCGCACCCCTGCCTGGGACGGTGGGGGAGTGCCTGGACGGTGAACGTGCCATTTGAGCTGGTGGAACTGAAGCTTGCCAGGAGAAAAGTGGAGGAAACACCACGCATGTCAGCAGTGGGAAAGGGTCCAGCGTGTTTAGAGACGTGACAGACTCTGAGGGCTCCTGCACAGAGTCACTGCCCTCCAGTCAAATGAATAAGTTGAACAAATGACCTCAGCAAACACTGGTTACTTGTTCCAGAATCTTGGTGGTAAAGAGCAAAAGGTGAGGAAGGCAGGGTCAGGGCAGGTAAGGGAAAGTGAAGCCTGTTGGTGGTGGAAGGGAAGGGGAAGGTACAAGGGAGCACTGGTTCCTGTAGGGAGAGGCGGGGTACAGAGTGGAGAGACGGGGCCTTTCCTCTGAAGGCACATGGCATTCATGCAGCTGAGGGAAGTCTCTGAGAGTGGAGAAGTGGGTGAGCTGGGCGGTTGTGGACACACGGGGAACCACACACTTCCTAATCCAGCCAGGAGGTCATCGTGGAGGACAGGAGGCAGCTGGCTTGGGACCTCAGGTCANAAGGCACATGGCATTCATGCAGCTGAGGGAAGTCTCTGAGAGTGGAGAAGTGGGTGAGCTGGGCGGTTGTGGACACACGGGGAACCACACACTTCCTAATCCAGCCAGGAGGTCATCGTGGAGGACAGGAGGCAGCTGGCTTGGGACCTCAGGTCACTGCCCCATGCCCTTCCCCTACCCCAGAGGGTGCCGCAAGATGGCCTTGGTTAAAACCCCTCTGGGCAAGTGGATGGTAAATCCTGTAGCCTAAACATCCCTTCCCGCCCACCCCAGGGAAAGTTCCCCAAGGGCGACAAGGCTGAGGATGGCTTCCACGGCGTCTCCCCCGTGAATGCTTTCCCCCCACAGAACGACTACGGTAAGACTGCGCAGCGGGTTGCTGTCAGCGCTCGCAGGTTGGTTGGCGGGATGGTTCTGCCTGGTGGTCGAGGCAGGAGAAACAGTGCTGGGAAGCAGTGGGTCCTCTGGGCCGTTGTTGGTCAGGGCAGGTGAGGGGGGGGGGCATACCCAGCCAGGGCCTGAGCCGCCGCTGTGCCGCAGGGCTCTATGACCTCGTGGGCAATGTATGGGAGTGGACGGCGTCACAGTACCAGGCTGCTGACCAGGACATGCGTGTCCTCCGGGGGGCGTCCTGGATCGACACAGCCGACGGCTCTGCCAACCACCGGGCACGTGTCACCACCAGGTGAGGGGCTGGGTCCTGGTCTCCTGGAGCACAGATGGCACGGGAGCTGCTGTGGGCGCTGCTTCCACCCCTCTCTCTGCACTAGGGGGTGTGGGTCCAGAAGAGTAGGCAAGCCAAGCTCACCAGGTAAAGCCAGGAGCCCGGTGCCTTTTCCTGCCAGCTCTAAGCACCGAGGGAGACTGTGTCTGATGTCTTAATTATATGGGTTTTTCTTGTCCTCATAGATAGGCGTGTGGAGGGAGAGGACTGGAATGGCCACATCCATAGGTCATGGCCAGGGATCATTGAAATATTAACTTTTCTAACAAGAGGGCACATAAAAAAAACATTTTCTGCAACCATTTTGTTTTACAATCAAGGAAAAGTAGTCTCAGGGAGGTCCTGGGACCTGCTCATTTCATACGGATGATTAGTGATGGTTAGTGCTGGCCCCTGAATGGTAGAGTTCCCAGCTCCCAAGTTGCCTTCTAGGACTTTCTGCTTTGTCTGTAGATTTATTTTGATTCATCTCCCTGCAGCTCCTCCTGCTCCTGGCTTCCTTAAGGATGGTAGAGAGGCCATGTGGATTATCCTCACCTTTTTCTTTTTCTTTTTCTTTTTTTTTTTTTTAATGTTTATTTACTTATTTGTTTGGCTGCATTGCATCAGGCAGGATCTTTCATTGTGACTCACGAACTCTCTAGTTGTGGCACCTGGGCTCAGTAGGTGCAGTGCACTGGTTTACTTGCCCCGAGGAATGTGGGATCTTCATTCCCTGACCAGGAATCGAACCCCATTCCCTGCATTGCAAGGCAGATTTTTAACCACTGGGCCACCAGAGAAGTCTTTCCCCTTTTACCTTAGGACAAAGGAGTGGAGAAAGTATTGGTCTGGGGACCAGGAAATTGGGTTTGCTGCTGATTCCGCTGAAGCAGTGGTTGGCCTTGGGCAAGACATGTAAATCTTCCTGGTATCTGATTCTGGGGTCTGTGAGATGGTGAACAAAACCTACCCTCCAGAGCAGTAAGAGAAACAGTAAATGCGGGAATCCATGTGAAAGTTCTTTGAAAAGTGTGCGCACTGATTGACACTGTGATGTTCTCACTTGTTGCCAACAGGTTCTTTTTGGCTGAGTTATTAGTCTAAACTACCAACAGTTGGAAGTTATTAGGCATGGCCTTTCCTACCTTCCATGCAGTCTCAGGACCACCCTCGCTTCCTCCACCCTGTCCCAAGGTCCCTTCTTACCTCTCTCCACTCCCCAGGAATGGCATGCCCTCTGGACCTGCCCTCACAACACTTTTCTTTCCAAACTGGGCCCTCCTCAGTCCCCAGCCCCTAAACCCCCCAGACCACAGCAGGCCCTAGGAACTGGAGCAGGAGAGCTGGGTGAGGCCCAGACCCCTTTCTCAGCAAGTCTGTTCCCTCTCCCCTTCTCTGGTGGCAGGATGGGCAATACTCCAGATTCAGCCTCAGACAACCTAGGCTTCCGCTGTGCTTCCAGTGCAGGCCGACCGCCAGGAGAGCTGTGAGTGGCCATGCAGAAACCAGAAGAGTCCTGTGGTACCCAGGCCACTCCCCGGCCACATTTCAAACACAGCCTGACTCCAGATGACCTCCATCCCCTTCCCCATCCTCTGTGACAGGCACCTCTCCCCAGGGCAGGAAAGGACCCTGACCTTCACAGAGGAGTGACACTGTGTCTTGGAGAAGGGGCCCAACTTATTGATTGTGGCCAGGAGCTGGATGTTTCTCTTAGAGGTCAGATATTGACCATATAGGGGCCACATACTCAAACAGTTGGAGCACAGTGCTCAAAAAGGCAGTTTGTGAAAAAAATTTTCAATCTGCTCCTTCCCCTTTCATGATGTCTGACCCAGGGATCTGACATTATTCAAGGCAGAATCTCTCCCAGCCCAGGAATTGAACCAGGGTCTCATGCATTGCAGGCGGATTCTTTACCAACTGAGCTCTCAGGGAATCCAGAATCTCCCCAGGCCTCCTTGTTTTCCCAGCAAGTTGCCATAGAAAGAAAATGATTCCTTTATTTGCCTTATTTGTGGGGTTTCACACATCTCCGAGGGAACCTGGTTTCCAACACATGAAATGCAGTTCTGTGGGCTCTTTAAAGCTCAGTGTCAGTCTTAAAAGGGTCTAGGAGAACCATGGATTTACCAGGCGAGACTGTGCACCATGGGAGTCACAGAATGAATAGTACTCAGGAGAAACAGCAGATGATTCCCTTTCTATTGTTAATTATGGAAGCGCTCCCAGATGCCTCTATACACGTCCCCAGGGAAGAACCTGCTACCGTGGTGTCACTGGATATTGTGGGGTCAGTAAAAATCGCCTGTGATTGTGATTCTCAGACTGTTCTCTTTCATCCTCACCCTGGGACCTCTGGGCAGTACACTGAGTGTCAATAACTCTGGACCTCCCAGAGGAGAAGCGGAGATGGTAGTACACCTGGGCAGTGGAGCTTCCTAGAGGCTACAGGTTCTAGACCACAGCTGGTCCCCCATTCCGGGGGCCTGGCTCCGGCTGCACTGACCACCAAGTGATGCCCCTGAGAGGGGAAAGTGGCCCCAGTTCCTGGGGTCCTGGCCAGGGCAAAGTACACCCTCTGGACAGGGCCCTGCACACACTCTCACCCCTTTTCGGTGGCTTCTGCACCCTGCCTGATCCACGCCCCACCTACCCTGCCCACCCTCCCCTCAGAAGTCCTCCTCAGCTAGGGAGAGGAGCACGGCCTTGGGCGTGTTCTCGAAGAGGGCCGCCCGGTTCTGCTGCTGCCCCTTCTTCACCCAGTGACCATAGATCCGGAAAGCGTAGGCGTCGATGAGTCGCCGCAGAGGCCGGAGGGCGTAGGGATCTCGAATGACGATCTCCCGGGTCACGGGCTTCACCCGGCGGTACTGGTAGTAGATGCGCACGGAAGCCAGCACCGTCAGGCAGATCACCTGCGGGGGGCGGGGCCTGAGCACCGGGCCACGCCCCCAAGGCTGCCTCCAAGCCTAGTGTGGCGTCGGCTGGGTGCGTCCTACCGTCACCGCCCCCCGCCCCCAATTACCCCCATTCCCGCCCGACCCGCAAGAGCAGGCTTTTAGAAGCTGCCAGCAACAGAAGCCGGAAGAAACTGAGCTGGAACCATCACGGGGCTGGCTGGGAGGGGAAGGGCGGGTGCTCTGGAAACGTGGTCGTAGGGACTCCTTATGAAGGGCACTGGGGGCTTGGGTTTCTGGGGCCCTGAGTGGGAGGTGAGCCCGCAGTACCTTGAACTTGCCCCGGGGGCTGAAGTGACGCACTTCCTCCACCACGTACTGCTGGAAGAAGGGGTGCGCCAAGGCCTCTTCTGCCGAGCAGCGGTTCTGGGGGCTCACCACCAAGAAGCGGGAAACCTGAGAGAAACACGGCGGAACGGAGGACGTGTCAGGCCGGGGTCTCTCCCCCAGCAGGCGCCTCCATCTCTCCCACCGCTCCGCCCCCCCTCACNCCAAGTCTCACCAGGGGCTGACCTCTGGTGGAGGGTGAAGGAAGTTCAGGTGGCCTGGGAGCAGGCAGGACAGCATGTGGTCATCAGCCGGTGATCAGTCGGTGACCAGTCTTCCCTCAGGAGCTCATTCAGCCTACCGGCCTGTGGGAGAACAAAGCCAGCTTGCCAGGAATGCACTGGCTTCTCTGTGTGCTGAGCACCGTGGAGACACCCCTGTGCGCCCACCCTGCAGCCTGGCCACCCGGGGGAGCCGCTCAGCTACGGTTTGTGTGGCTGCCTGACCAAACACAGACCTCAAAGTTTATCCCGGACTCCATCTCTGATCAGCCTCCAAGATTTCATTCTTAACTCATTTTGTTTTCAGCCAGCAGTTCCTGATGAATAAGAGGAGGTTCATGTGCCAGGAAAAAACACTTGGGCACTAACTGTGGGTGGCTTTGGGCTCTTTGGGTGAGGTTCCTCATCAGTGTGATTCTAGCTTAAGAGGTTGACAGAATTGGAAATAATGTATGCTGGCACAAAAAGGACATTTAAAAAAATATTTCAGAGAAATTAAGCTTTTTTATTTATAATTTGGCTGTGTCGAGTCCTAGCTGCGGCTGGAGGGGTCTTTGATCCTCTCTGCCACTTCTTTGCATGAGGACTCTAGTTGCGGCACGTGCGATCTACATCCCTGATTCAGGCCTTCTGCATTGCGAGCGTGAAGTCTGAGCCACCAGACCACCAGGGAAGTCCCAGCAGACACTTTTTTAACGCTCTCTCATTCCAAAGCTACCTGTTCTTCAAACCCCTAAGTCCAATACACCAAATGAAGAAAGGGATAATACAGTGCTTCATACAGATGCTGAGACTATAAAAACCCACTTAATGAGCATTTTACAATGTACTGCAAATGCACTCTCTTGAGCCCTAAAACTCTGGTATTAAGCCAATTTTAGAGAATGTGACTTGTTCAATGAGGTCACCAAGTAGAAGGGCCTAAGTCAACCCCAGGTATAGGCCCACGTGCTCTTTCCACGTCACCATCTCTTTCATTCTAGGGAAACACTTTGCTGAATTGTTATACAAAAAGGAGTTGTAAATGATTTTGTCTCTATCCATGAGATGCAACATCTGGTCCCAAGGATGAAAACACAAGTCCCCTCTTACTGTCAAAAAGACTCATTTTTTTCCCTCTCCCAATTCTAAGCTGTAGACTCATGCTGGTTTAGTTTCAATGCAAGATAAAAATCCCTCTCCCCTTAGGGCAAAAGGCCAACATACCTAGTAAATCATTCCCTGTGCCCTTTTCTGTAGTCATGGTTCCCTCAGGGAGAGGCCAGGTAAGCCAGACTCCTGCATTTTATTGTCAGAGGTTCATTTTCCTTGGATTCACTGTTTCAACCCTATTTGGGTACCCAACATACATCATCTTGCCTTGGACATAAACGGCATTAACACTATGAACTCAGGGGTATTAGGCGTTTAGGAAAACAGGCAAAGGAGCCCACTGGTGAACCCAGGAGGAAATAAGCTGGGGGACTGGACAAGAGTGAATTGTCTATGGTCATTTAGGTCCTTGGGTAATGCAGTCTTGGCCTCTTTCAGGAACTGAATTAGATTAGGTACAGAATGGGGCACTCTGAGAACACTGCTGAGGATAGGAGGTAACAACTGAATAATTCACTCGACAGCACTTCACTCACCTCATGGTAACAGAGAGAAAAATAAAAAATCAGATAATGGGAGCTCTGAGAGGTATATTTGAAAGTCAGAAAACTGCAGACCATTAATTCAGACTTGAGGTCAAGAAGCAAATAAAATTTTGAGTTGTGAAGGATAGAGCTGGATTCATTAAAAAAAAAAAAAAAGGAGCAGCACATCTGCTGGGGAGCAATTAGGTGGCCGCTGCTTTAAAACCCAGAGACTATAAACTACATATATGTAGAGACAGCTGTGTTTTCCTGCAAAAACCATTGTGTTCAGCATGTGTGATTTATAACCTTGTACTTAAGAAAAAAAGAAAAGTGACTAGAAAGAAAATCATTTTATTCTAATCAAATTCACAAACAATAACATCAGAAAAGCATGCTTACGAGGCCACAACCGCCTCTTCTGCCCAATCCCCAACTCAATAGCATCTCAATGAACTTCTATATAGTGACAACGCCCTCTTCCACTGCAATCGTGAAGCATAAAAGCTATTAATGATTAAGGAGAGGTTTAACGGGTGGTCTCACACTTCACATCTTCACTACTAATTATACTTTAAATACTAAATCAACATGGTCGTGAGAGGTGATTTTTCATGTCTTCAATTGGAACTTCTTGATTAAGCTAATCCTGCAAACAGAAAAGGTTTGTTAGAAGAGCACTAACCACATATTCTCAACAAAGCAGAAGTCCTCCAAATGATGAAAGGAGGGATGAAACCCAAGGTTATTAGCTCCTTTCATAAGGAGCTATGGCATCTTGAAGTGAAAGTCGCTCAGTCGTATCTGACTCTTTGCGACCCCATGGACTATACAGTCCGTGGAATTCTCCAGGCTAGAATACTGGAGTGGGTAGTCATTCCCTTCTCCAGGGGATCTTCCCGACCCGGGAATAGAACCAGGGTCTCCTGCACTGCAGGAGGATTCTTTATCAGCTGAGCTATCAGGGAAGCCCTAGGCATCTTGCCACAACCAAACTTCAACTCTACACTTGTCACAACTGAAAAAAGAGAGAGTATATGTCCTTCTCTGCACAGAGTTCTGAAACAGAAGTATAGTCATTTTGGTATTAGACGGAGCTTCACCATAGATTTCTGATAAAACTTGGCCATGAACTCTCTTAATTCCACAGTTTAACCACCTGAAAAAACTAACTTCCGTCATATTTGCTGCCATAAATGAAGGAAGGAAAATGAAAACAGGCATTTTTAATAGACAGTGAATTCCTAGGTTGACAGGAGGAAATTACCAAAAAAAAAAAGGGAGAGAATAAGTTGACTGCCAACATTCCAAAGAGCGTAAAGCTCAAAGTCCCACAGAGGGATCTAATAAACTTGTCTCTCTCAAAGGGGGTGTGCAGACTGACAATGCTCCATCAAATCTTGTGCACATTTCTGGACTCTGGTGAAATCGGCACTAAGGCTATGCAAGAGCCACAGCAAGATCTTCGCACACTAATCTATAGCTGCTTAAGGAAGAATCAGACTAAGAACATAACTGGCAAAAGGTAAGATAATGACTAGAGATCTCTGGATCAGCTCCTTGTTAGATTATTTTTAGAGTAAACAAAGTCTCCAATTTGTCAGTTTAATTTATCAAACACAGACTCCCTAAGCTTTACAGGGTCCAGGAGTACCATTCAGTGAATTAAACAGATGCAAGTTCAATCATGGATTGAAAGGTCACCTACCGTTGGCCAATCTGCACTGTTTCAGCACCTCGCTGAAACCCTCACAAAGTTTAAGGTCACCCTGGTTCTGGGCACACTCCAAGAACTGTTTCACCTCATAGAAGCAGGGGCCATTCTGCTGCAGTTGTGCCGGCTGGGTTCCCTGAGGCTCCTGCAAACACGCAACATTTAGGACTATTAAAAAAGGAAATCAGACTTACACTCCAGCAAAGAGAAATAGCCACTCTTTGAGGTTAACTGGGGAACAGAACTAGAACCAGAGGCAAACTAAAGTTCCTATTTCATAACATGAAACACGAAGAAACTAAAAGGCAGAAAGAAATGAGCTGTAACAAAAATTCCAGTCATAATCAGAAAGATTCACAAAGCAAGATGTAATTCAAAGTGGTTATTTGGGCATCTAAAGATCAATGGTTCAGTCATGTTTCATGAAGGAAAAAATGAGATTACTATAGAAAAATAGAGGAATGAGAGCTTTAAGTACACCAGAAATACAACGAAGGATATGCCCACTCTCCCTAGAGGAGAAAATTCACGTCAGAAAGAAGGGCAGTGGGAAATATTAGGAAAGATATCAGACAGCATTAGAGTCACAAAAAAGATTTCTAAACACTTAACTAAGTTTGAGCCTGGATGAGTTAAGAGTGACCAGGAAAAAATATGTATATTTATATTCATTCATTCATTTATGCCAGGCCACCTGGCTTGTGGGATCTTAGTTATCCAACCAGGGACTCAACCAGGGCCCATGGCTGTGAAACAGCTAAGTCTTAAACACTGGACCACCAGGGAACTCCCCAGAACATTTAAAATAAGGGAAAAGGGGCTGCTGGACAGTGCGTCAGGATGAACTGCTACACCTTGGGAAGAAATACCATGTGTATAGGATTCCCTGATGCTGGCCTAATTAAAGTACTAACTCAACTGCCAAATGTGGCTCTTGATAAACCATTTTCCACATGTGGAGACAGTGCCAGCATCTAAAAACCTACAAACAACTAGATTTTCTCATAAAATACACCACCAAAGGGAATGCTGCCCCAAGTCTCACCTGGTAAGTGATGTCAGGCCTTGCGGGTTCAGCACTGCTTCCTCCACTGAAGCCCCCAGTGATGGCGTGACCCAGAGTGTGGCCGACGGCAGAACCCACAGCCACACCAGCAGCAGTGGTTGCCATCTGGGCCATCAGACCTGGCTGCCGGGGAGCAGCAGCAGGGGAGCCGACGGCAGACGGTGGAGCCACTGCTGGCGGCTGAGCCGCGGGCGCCGGCCTGGGCGCTGCTCTCATCGGAGGCNGACCCAGAGTGTGGCCGACGGCAGAACCCACAGCCACACCAGCAGCAGTGGTTGCCATCTGGGCCATCAGACCTGGCTGCCGGGGAGCAGCAGCAGGGGAGCCGACGGCAGACGGTGGAGCCACTGCTGGCGGCTGAGCCGCGGGCGCCGGCCTGGGCGCTGCTCTCATCGGAGGCACGCGGCTGTGAAAGAAAGGACAAAAAGCAGTAAGCTCCCATTCCCAGCCAGGTTTGGAAACTATCAACTTAAACAAACAATCGTTGTATATTAAAATAAACCTCAGGGTTTTCAACTATCAAACGATAATTTAAAATACGATATACATACAAGAAAACTTCACAGCACAGAAGTCCCTAAGCTATTTACATTATTTCCTCTCTTGAACCTTTTGTTAAGGTTGTAATCACTGAGTATAGACTTCTCTTCCCTGCTTTTCTGCAACCATCTCCATGTATTCACAAAGTCTATAGTATCTTTAAGAACAGTTATCCGAAAACTTCATAAAAATCGAAATAACTGTTCATGAGACAAAACCCTCTGCCTTTATGGCACCGACATTCTACTGAGGGATCAAGTGAGTGTTAAGGAAAAAATACTAAGAGACAGCAGCATGTTCTGGGATGTTTCAATTTTAGGACCATCAAGGGAGGTAATAACTGAGTAAAGATGGACAGTTATCTAGGGAAATAAACTAGTCCAATTCCTTCATTTCACAGACTGAAAACTGAAACCCAACAAGCGGAACTGACTTGCCTGGACTGTTATAGCTACACTAGAATCAGTGATTTCCCATCTGTAGGACATCTGGATATCTTTAAAATTTCACTAAAATGTCCAGTGGCAACCCACTCCAGTATTTTTGCCTGGAGGAGTCTGGCAGGCAACAGTCCACGGGGTCGAAAGAATGGGACACAACTTGGCGACTAAACCACCACCCAACATGTCCAGTACCGCTCTAAAAATCTTTCAGGTAGATTAGACTCTCTGTCCATTTTTTAGATTATTTCCTTGGGTGATCTTCCCTCAGTTAAGGCTAGATCAAAAGTTTATTACTTCTGATTAGGTGGTATCCAGTATCTGGTCTAACTTCACAAAAAATGTGGTTTCTCCCCCTTCGGATAGCACCATCTTTCCATTATTGAACTCCTTCTCTACACTCCTAACACACTGTTTGAACACAATTCACCTTAGTCTAGAGAAGCAATGTGCTACTATGCTAAATCTTTTGAAGCTGTCACCAGAAAACTGAGACCTGGCTTCTCTATACACAGAAAAGGACAGCAGTGAGCAGTCCTGAAGAGAGACCTTAGTTCCCTGTCCAGAGACTGAACCTGTCCAGGGTAATCTGGAAGAAAATTAGGAATCCTAACCACTAAACTACCAGGAGAACACTCTTGAGAGTCCCTTGGACTGCAAGGAGATCCAACCAGTCCATCCTAAAGGAGATCAGTCCTGAATATTCATTGGAAGGACTGATGCTGAAGCTGAAACTCCAATACTTTGGCCACCTGCCAGCCAAATGAGAACCAACTCATTTGAAAAGACCCTGATGCTGGGAAAGATTGAAGTTGGGAGGAGAAAGGGATGACAGAGGATGAGATGGCTGGATGGCATCATCAACTCAATGGACATGAGTTTGAGTAAACTCCGGGAGCTGATGACGGACAGGGAGGCCCGGCGTGCTGCAGCCCATGGGGTCACAGAGTTGGACATGACTGAGCAACTAAATTGAACCGAGACCACTAGGGGCTGGAGGCTAGATGCAGAGTTCCTGGCTCTTCCCCTGTTTGAAAGCAAAAATGTTTCCAGGAAGCAAAAACTATAAAAACAGGTATAAAGTTTAAGTCAGAAACTATGCAGAAATACAAACCCAGAGAGGAGTGCCAGCATCCTGAATGAGCTGCTCAGTAGAGAGGTGATTTAAATCACTTATACAGGACAGTCCTTCAGGGTCTTTGTTTACATTTGGCCAATTATCTTGTCCCTTTTTCACAGTGACTATTCCTAGAACCCTCCCCAAGATGCGCGTGCAACTTTTTGCTAAGATGGATCCCATCATGGAGGCCTGTGGTATATTCCACATTTATCATGGGGTGGTGCACCCTCCCTTTCTGACCCCCACGGAGCCTTCCTGTCCATGTCCAGAGAGGGAAGTTTTCCTTGACCTCAGGAATGGACATCTTATCTCTTCACTTCAGCAGAGCTCAGCTTCTGCCACTAGCTTTGTCCTTAGTATCAGGGCGAGAACAAAGCTTCAGTTTTACTCCACTTGACAAATACCAGCTGCCTGGCCCAGGGGCCCATCTATCTCCTACCTCTGCATGACCTTGGACAAATCCCTTATTCTGCTTCTCCAGTTTCCTTGTTCCTGTAACAGGAAAAACACCTACCTTCTGAGGTGCAACTGACAGTATATTTTACAAGGATTTTATGAACCGGAAAACGTCATGCACACGTGAGACCTTAGCCACTGCATACTGGGTTGAGCCCTTGGAACGCTCACTGCTTACGGAAGGTGCTTAAAGATTATTTACTTGAACTGAGATAACGATCATTTTCCTGTTTATACCATCTTTTTTCTGCTTTTTAAAAAATTGTTATTATTGCTATTTTTGACGTTTTAGCCGGAGAAGGCAATGGCATCCCACTCCAGTACTCTTGCCTGGAAAATCCCATGGACGGAGAAGCCTGGTAGTCTGCAGTTCATGGGGTCGCTAAGAGTCGGACACGACTGAGCAATTTCACTTTCATGCATTGGAGAAGGAAATGGCANTCTTCTCTACTGTATTTTCTTGCCTCTTTTCTCACAGATTAATTAACCATAGCTTCTGCCTCCCTCTTTCTTATAAGAACCTTTGTGATTTCGTGGGGCCCACACAGATAATCCTTGATAATCTCTGCATCTCAGGGTCCTTAACTTAATCATTACGATGTCCTCTTTTCCAGTAAAGTAACCTGCTTCCAGGGACTATGGAGTGGACATTTTTGGAGCCATTATTATGCTGAGCAGTGTCTGAGCAGCCTTCAGGGAGAGATGGCTTATGTTCTCCTACCTCTTGCTGTCTGGAGCTCTCAGCACTCCCAGGCTGGGACCAGACAGCTAGTGAGGACCTCGCACCCCCAGATGGTAACCCTCCAGCCACCTTAACACCACAGCACCCCGGCTCCCCCTTGACCTGCGACTGTCCTGCTTGCTTGGCCATCCCTCCCTGATGGGCATGGCACAAACTCAGGTTGGCCACCTGCACAGTTGGGCCTCGGCTTCCTGAGGATCTTCTGAACGTGGGGTGGGGAAGTAGCTGCTTCTGGCAAAGGCCATGCCTGTGGCTGGTCTGTGCCAGGCTTAGAGCTGCCCATCCTCTCCCAGCCCTGTGCTATGCCGTCCCAGGGCCTCATCACTCTCCTTGGCCTCCTGTCTCACCAGTCACACCCAAGCAGTCGCCAAGTCCTGCCAGCTCCCTCCTCCATCCGTCTTCATCTCCGTCAAGGACTTTGCCCAGGTCTCCATCATGCCTCACCTCCTCACCTTCCTCTCTGCGGTTCAGGTTCGACCTTATACTCCTGCCCTCAGCTTATGTCTTCCAGGCTCCTCGCTCCATTCTCACCCACATGGACACCCCACATCCTCCCGTTTTTCTGCCGTGCTCAAGGTCCAGACTGATGGGACTATTTCTGGCAGCGCTGCTACTGAACAGGATGCGTGCGTGCGTGCGTGCGTGCTAAGTCGCTTCAGTTATGTCCAACTCTCTGTGACCCCATGGACCATAGCTCACCAGGCTTCTCTGTCCCTGGGGATTCTCCAGGCAAGCATATTGGAGTGAGCGGGTTGCCCTGCCCTCCTCCAGGGGATCTTCTGGACCCAGGGGTCAAACCTGCTCCTCCTTGTCTCCTGCGTTGGCGTCTGGCACTGGATACCGTCTCATTACACTGCCCTCTCCTGGTGGCTCGTACCATGAAGAATCTGCAACGTAGGAGACCCGGGTTTGACCTCTGGATCGGGAAGATCCCCTGGAGAAGAGAATGGCTACCCACTCCAGTAATCTTGCCTGGAGAATTCCATGGACAGAGGAGCCTGGCAGGCTACAGTCCATGAGATGACAGAGTCGGACACCACTGAGCAACTAACACTTTTACTTTCACTTCCTGCCTGAGATATTCGGGCCCACTGTCCTTCCCCACTGCTCATGCTTCAGAATGAGGTACAGTGAGCCTCCTTCCTTCTCCATGAAGCTCCTTCCTTATCTTCACTGTTCCTGTAGCTTCCATGTTGCTTTATAGGACTCTGTGTCCGTGACTGTCACTCCTGCTCACTCTCCCAGGCAGACCAGGACTTCTGTGAAGGCAGGGGGCCGTGTCTTACTTATCTTAGCCTTCCCAATATCCACCTCCAGGCCAAGGCAGTGCTGAATGGTGGATGAGGAACTTGTGCCCCCAGGCTGAGCTGCTTCTTGGCTTCCTCCACCTTTGTCCATGTATCACACATCTTGGGGCCACCCTTCAGGGTCTGACAGGAGCTCCTTGGCCTAGCCCTGGAGACCAGCTGCTGGGTCTTGCACTCACTTTGCTATCACTGTCGGCAAGCACCTTACATGTCCAGCTAGCCCACTGAGTTTTGAGTCTTTCTTCTTCCACTGGAAGAGGAGAGCAGACGGCAGGAGGTAATTCACCTTTCCTATTGCTCCTTATGTCCTGGGTATCGGGAGGAAAGCTTGATGTTCCTGATTCCGCTCAACTCTGTCTGCCTTGTGTCAGCCAGCCCTGCAGGGACCACCCCTTTAGATGAGGAAACCAAATCACAGAGTTTCCACTGCCCACCGAGTAAGTGGTGGAGCTGGACCCGACACCGGGCCCTCCTAGTTCCTTTCTCGTCACTGACCACTGAAGGTCCAGGCAAGGCCCCAGGGGACCATTTCCTGTGGCGATGACTGTGAACAGCGCCAATAGCCACAAGCACTGTGGTCAGTCTCCCTCAGTCCACTGTCCTGTGGAGGTTCTAAGACCAGGCTGGCCTGGAGCCAGCTCCATAGAACAGAATGGCCTCTGGTTCTGGCTGCCGTCCTGGCCCTGCTTCCTGTTTTCAGGTCTTGCTTAGGATTCTCTGGGAGCTAGGAAATCTGGGAACAGCAGCAGACACTGTTTCTCTTTTCCATGGCCAAAAGGAAGTCATATTTCCACTGGAAAATGCATTTCCAAGGAGATTTGCCGGAAGTCCCAGTGTTTAAAGGCCTGAAAATGACTGCAGGTGATTAATAATTCAGTGCAATGGATGATTCATGAGAAAGGCCACTTTTAATTAACCTTAAGAGTCAGCCCTGTCTAAGGAAGTTTCATTACTTAGGAACGGAGAGGCCAGAGCAGAATAAAGGCCACGCTGAGAAACATGGGGAAGACTGCGCTTCTGACATTTATGTCAGTTCCAGCCCGGTCACCCCATGTGCCTCCTTGTGAGGTGGGGGAGGGGTCCCCATTGGCATCATCTCTGTTCTCTGGTGTTGTTAAGGTGGCCTTAGCATGAATTTCCCGTAGCCTCTTCTGAGGACTTTGGAGAGAGTATCTGTCCTTGTCATGTCTGAAGGCCCCTGCTTCTCCCCACTCCACCGGGCTGGCTCCAAATGTGTGCCATCCTGAGGACAACCACCCAGGGTCCCAGGATGGAGACCAGAGCCCATGGCTTACTGCTGCTTCCCAGGAACGTTCTTGGCTTCCCGGCTCAGTTCTCCCTGCTTCCCATCCCCTGCCTGGCAGCCTTTTTCCTCTCCTGGCATCAGCGTCCTGCCTTTTCTTTCTTAGGAACTAGAATTTTCTCTCCTCCTTGTTCATGTAGTAACTGATGGAGGTGGATCTCTTCTCTCTCCCCACATCACCAGATCACCTCTGTTCTGGAGCTTTGCATATGACCCAGGCCACAGGGGTAGATTCAGGGGTGAGTCATGAGCCAGTCAGGACCAATCCAAGAATTTTTGTGGGATCACTCCCTTTTTCGGTGGGTGTTGTTGAGCTGAAGGAGCTAAGTTTAGGGCCATTAGGAGCACCTGTGTGGAGGAATGTATGTGAGACGGGAGCTCAGAGAAGTGCAGGCCGCCTGATGAAGCTGTCTGGCCCCTGGTCCTGCTGTTCAGGCAGCCATCTATCCTTAGGTGGTCCAATAAATTAAACCTTTTCTTTCTCTTGAACCAGTATGAGTTGATTTCTGATATTTGACACTAACATTCTTAATTAATTGTTAGCTGTGGCAGGAGATGAAGGATGGGGGAGAGGGGAGGCAAGCTCTATGAGGCTCTTTTCCCATTATTCTCAGGTGGAAAGTGAGGGACACTGAGGCGATAAGACTAAGAAGTGGCTGGTCAGGTTTGATTAGCAGGTCTAGCTCCAGGTCCCCTGAACACGAAGGCTGGCCCTCAGAGCAAAAGTCAAGCAGTAGTAGTTGCGGGTTGTAGGCTGTAGAGTGCAGCCTCAGCAGTTGTGGCCACAGGCTCAGTTGCCCCGAGGCATGTGCTGTCTTCCCAGATCAGGGTTTGAACCCATGTCCCTTGCATTGGCAGGCGGATTCGTACCCACTGTACTAAAATGGAAGTTCCCATAATGTCAGTTTTCCAAAGTGGCTGAGAATCAGCTAGACAATTGGCCCATAGTGAGAAAGAAAATTCTGGAAGAGTGGAAGAGACTTGGGACTTGGGAGATGCCTTTGTTGAGGGCTGAGGCTGTGAGGTAGGACCCTTTGCAAGAGGGACAGGTGGGTAGCCAAACTCTCCCCTCAAGCCCAGGGAGCTTTGGCTGGGTAGCTATACTCTCCCTCAAGCCCAAGGAGCTCAGGACCGCTCTGAGTGCTTGCTTCAGGAGGAAATGGATTGGCCATTGTGGTGCACAGGCAACTGTGGCTTCTGGCTTGAGATGTCAGAGAGAGAACCAGAGGCCAGAGCGATCTGCTGGTGTGCCGGGAAGCAGCTGCACTCCCTCTACTGGGAGTCAAAGACTTATGGAAATCAGGGACTAGACGTGCCCCTTGTGGTGGGAATGTGGGCCTGGGTATGATGTAGAATTACCAGTTACATATATACTCTTTTAAAATTTCTTTCCATTATAAGTTATTATAAGATATTGAATATAGTTCCCTGTGCTACACAGTAAACCCTTTTTTTTTTATTCCAATCTGTTTTATTTATTTATTTATTTTTTGTTTAATTTATATTTTGGCTGTACTGGGTCTTCATGGCCGCACTCAGGTCTCTCTCGTTGCTGCAAGCAGGGGCTGCTCTTCATTGCACTGCATGGGCTTCTCATTTCAGTGGCTTCTCTTGTAGGACGTGAACTCTAGGCATGCAGACTTAAGTAGTTGTGGCACATGGGCCTAGGTGCTACAAGGCACGTGGGATCTTCCTGGACCAGAGATGCAGCCCTTGTCCCCTGCATTCTTAACCACTAGACCACTAGGGAAGCCCTGGATGGCAGGTTCTTGACACATTCTGGAGGGCAAATTTCCAGCAACTACCATTGTTACCAAAAGTTCAGCTTCCCTGTATACCAGTGCCAAAGAGAATCTCAGTTTTGCGTGAAATAGATAAGGAGAGTTTTATTACTTCATCAGGCAAAGGGCTTCTGCCTTGAAAAACTATGTGTCCCAACCCAGGAGAATTTTTTTTAAAGACACCCAAATCTCTTTTAGTGGAAGAATGGGGCAGCTGAGGCGGGGGTCTTACTGCACAGCTTGTCCATTGGCTCTGCGTCCTGAGTCCTGTGGCTTCATTACATCTGGCAGCTCGGGTGGGCTGGAGAAGGGCTCTATGCACACGTCTTCAAATGCCTCATCTTCTCTGAAGGCTAGCCCCACAGTCACTGGGGCCTGAGGCAGTGCCGTTTGGCTGGTGAAACCACACTCGCCCAATGTCCTGCTGTCATCCAGAAGGTGGTCGTCCTTGTACAGCTGCTGCTCATCCGGCGGACGCTTGAGGATACCCTGGATGACGTGCTTCAACTCAAACACGGGGCTCGGCTCCTTGGCCTCAGTAAAGATGGTGGTCTTGCCACGCCGGATCATGAGGAACACATCTGTTGCGGCGGTGGCGGTGGCGGTGGCGGTGGCACAGCTGCCTTTCTCCCTCACTGCCAGCCCAGGAGGATTGAATGAAGGGTTTTATAACAGGGACTCGAAGGTGGGTCTCTGACAAGATTAGAGTGTGTGCACCTTTTCTCGGGTGATCTCATCTGCTCTGATCTCTTTAATCAAGTGGTTTCTTGATGGCTCCTCCCTTGATTAGCAACTCCCCTGAGTCTGCCCTTCGGAACTCAGGAAAGGTCATGGAGGCTGGAGTCTCACAGGAAATGTCGCAGCACGCCAGCTTAGTTAGGAAGGAGCAGAGAAATGGGGCCAGGAGCCAAGCAACAGAGAAGCCACGCATCTTGTAAAGAGCTGGAGTCCATGGGCAGATAGGAAAGCAGGCACCTTCAGACTGACAGGAAGGTGGGTGATGAGGGCCTGAGTAGGCGACCAGGAAAGGTGAGGAAAGGCAGGAATCCCCTGCGTCCAAATGTAACCTTTTGCTCATTGTGCTGTCATGATAAGATTAGCCTGACAGATAAGAATAGTCACCAGGCATGTCTACCATGACATTTCCACTCTAAACTAAATAGGGACAAAATCCCTCCTTCCCTCAGTAAAATGGAGCTGGGATGAAAAAATCAGGAAGGTCAGTGCCCTAACTCCTCATTCCCCAGGGAATATTCAGCCCCTTCATTCTTACTCTCCTCAAAACCATCTTGCCAAAGAAACCCTGGTTGGCAGCTCCTCACCTACCTACCTACCCACTCACCCTTTGAGAATGTATCCTTGCTTAAATGAACTTTTGCTTTACTTTCTAGACAAGTCTAGAAATGTTGCCCAAGTTGTCTGTGGGAAGATGGAAAAGTTAACTTTAATCTACTCAGAATAACAAAAAAGAATGATTTACTTGTTTAAAGAGTGGACCTGGGGACTTCCTTAGTGGTCCAGTGGCTAAGACTCCAAGCACCCAATGCAGGGGGCCAGGGTTCGATCCCTGGTCAGGGCACTAAATCCTACATGCCACAACTAAAGAGCCTGCACACTGCAATGAAGACCAGNTCTACTCAGAATAACAAAAAAGAATGATTTACTTGTTTAAAGAGTGGACCTGGGGACTTCCTTAGTGGTCCAGTGGCTAAGACTCCAAGCACCCAATGCAGGGGGCCAGGGTTCGATCCCTGGTCAGGGCACTAAATCCTACATGCCACAACTAAAGAGCCTGCACACTGCAATGAAGACCAGGCATAGCCAAATACATAAATAAGTATTAAAGAGTTGTGGCTTAGCTGGTTAAGAATCCAGCTGCAATCCGGCAGACCTGGGTTCAATCCCTGGATTATTGGGAAGATCCCCTGGAAAAGGGAAAGGCTGCCCACTTCAGTATTCTGGCCTGGAGAATTCCATGGACTCTATAGTCCATAGGGTTGCAAAGAGTCAGACACAACTGAGTGACTTTCACTCACTCACTCACCTACTTTCTTCACCTCTGTGCTTCATCTCTGAATTCTTTTGAGATGAAGAAAGATCCTGGAATTCACTGACAACAGAAATGGGACAAAGGGGCCTCTGTGCCGGGAGATGCACAGGGCCACACTCAGTTTCACCACTGGTGCAGCACTAGGTGACTTCTGTGCCATCCAGTTACCCATGGCTGTGTAAGTCTCCAGCGAGCTGGGTCTCAGCCCTGGTGCCCTACCTCAGCCTAGGGAGGCGATGAATATACCTCATTTATGCAGATCCTATATTCTTCAGAGCTCGCTTTATTTTTCGGCTAGTAGCCGATCTCTCTTTACTGAAATCCCCTGTTACAGTTGATAAAAATCTATATATTAAAATTTAGCTGTTCCAGCTGCTGTGTGGCTTCCATCTCCTAATTTGACCCTGAGTGATAAGGGTCCCTGAGCAACATAACAAGGATGAAAGACACCCAGCCTCTCACCATTATACAGTGTGGTGTGCTAAACCATAGCGGGACAGAGTGTGAGAACAGTGGGTAAGAAGGCGCCCGCATGTCCATGACGATGAGGAGGGGATCAGGGCACTCTTAAGCTCATCATCAGTGACCCCTCCTCTTGTCTTTCTTCCCATGTCACTAGATCTCACAAGTCTGATTCATGCTCTCCAGCCCACTGCTGCTTTGCATGCCAGGCCATCATCATCTCTGGCTGGTTTACTGTGATGCCCTCTAAATGTCCTCTTTGCATCCACCCCTTGCTCACTTCAGCCTGCTCACAATGAGGCCAGAGGAATTCTTTTTTTTTTTTTTTTTTTTTCAGAGGAATTCTTCTAAAAGACCAATTTGAATCCTTGATTAAAAATTGTTGAGACTTCCCTGGTGGTCCGGTGGCTAAGACTCCAAGTTCCCAATGCAAGCGGCCCAGATTTGATCCCTGATCAGAGACTAGATCCCACATGCTGCAAGTTCACATACTACATCTAAAGATTCCACATGCCACAGCATAAAAAAAAAAAAAAAGATTCCACTAAGATTCATGACACAAATTAGAATGAAGATCCCACAATGCAGCAACTAAGACCTGGTGGAGCCAGATAAATAAATAACTTAGAAAAAAACAACTGTTGTTGGCTGCCCATTGCCCTTAGGTTAGCATCTGACTCATTTGTCCACAAGGTTTGGAAAGATCCTGCCTCTCCTCACCTTTCCAGTTTTATCTTGTGACACCCTTTCCTACATCTCCTCTCCAGCCACATGGAATGTCAGTTTCTTTGGGGACCTTTATAAGTACTGTTTCCTCTTCCAGGAAAGCCTCTCCCTAACATCACCCTCACCCTTTCACTCTCATCTTTGCTTCCTTAGCTCATCCTTAACCTCAGCTAAGATAATCTGCTCCTCTGAGAAGCCCATCTCTTTCTGATCCGGCTAGGTGCCTCTTGTGTATAGTTCAAGCGAACCCTGTACTTCTCTCATTATACTTATCACAGGTTGGTAACTGTTAACATGTCTCCTCACTACTGTGACGTGAAATTCACACTTTATGACAAGAAAGGAAAAATTTAAACATAAAAACGTTCCTTTGCCTTCTCTCTGCCCTCTACTGTGCCTTGTGTATCTGCATTATGTATTGACCAAACCGTCCCTTAGGCAGACATACCTGCTCAGCCATAAAGAGCAGCGTTCTCCCAACACCAACACAACAGCTCCTTACAGTATGACATTCCTTCCTGATTTTGTAAGGTGTTATGATGACCCATCAGGATCAGATCAGGATTGTGTAAACTGTTGATAGTACATCATTTAATATATAGCCCCCATCCCCCAAAACTTATTTAATTGGGCTTTGACTTTTAATGGGCAGAACAGTTCTCAGGGTTTTCTGAGAGGCCGTTCCTGGGTTATAATCCTCAACATGACTGGGATAAAAATTTTCATTTCTTTCATAGATGTTTGTATGTGTTCAGTTACTCAGTTGTGTCTGCCCTGTGCAGCCCCATGGGCTGTAGCCTGCCAGGCTTCTCTGCCCAGGGAATTTTCTAGGCAAGAATACTGGAGTGGGGTACCATTTCCTCCTCCAGGGAATCTTCCTGACCCAGTGATCAAACCCACATCTCTTGCAGCTCCTGTATCGGCAGGCAGAGCTTTACCACTAGGACTGATTAGTTTTTCATTGACATCTAAGCTCCATGAGAACAGAAACTCTTGTTCACCCTTTTACCTCAGGATGTATTATAGTGCCTGATACATATTAGGGGCTCAGTAAATGTTGGGGGGACCAAAAGAATGAATAAGCAAAGGGGACAGAGTATGTGAAAGTATGTCATGTAGTCAGAGTATAGGGATATGGTGTTACCAAGTCCAAGCTTATTCTGCTCACCACATGATAGGCCAAAGAGAGACAGTGTTGAAGCAAGGAATATGACTTTATTAGGAAATCTGGCTGACCAAGAAGACAGCAACCATCTCAAAATAACCATCTTAACGAGGTCTGGATGCCAGGTTCTTTTATGAGCAGGGAGGCGAGGAGGTAAAGTAAAAAAGGCCATTAATCTTACAAATATCTCATGGAACAACTAGCCTTGGGAAAGGGATGTGCTGATTTCTTCCTTCCTGTAGTCATCCACGGGTGGACAGGTGAGCAGGGCGAGCTTGGACTCTGTAACACTTTTAGTGAACAAAAGCAATGGAAAGCAAAGGTTAAGGTAAAAGAAACAGACCCAACATGGAGTCAGTTCTTCCCTGTAACAGTTGGTAGGAGTGGCTGGATCTGAAGGGCCCTGTAATTAATACTAAGCAATTGGTACTGTTGCTGCTGCTGCTGCTAAGTTGCTTCAGTCGTGTCCAACTCTGTGCGACTCCACAGATGACAGTCCACCAGGCTCCCCCGTCCCTGGGATTCTCCAGGCAAGACACTGGAGTGGGTTGCCATTTCCTTCTCCAGTGCAGGAAAGTGAAAAGTGAAAGTGAAGTCGCTCAGTCGTGTCCAACTCTATGCGACCCCATAGATGGCAGCCCATCAGGCTCCCCCATCCCTGGGATTCTCCAGGCAGGAACATTGGAGTGGGTTGCCATTTCCTTCTCCAATGCATGAAAGTGAAAAGTGAAAGTGAATTCGCTCAGTCATCCAACTCTTAGCGACCCCATGGACTTCAGCCTAGTAGGCTCCTCCGTCCATGGGATTTTCCAAGCAAGAGTGGTGGAGTAGGGTGCCATCACCTTCTCCGAATTGGTACTATAAAATGTAAATAAAACACCCCACATTGGCTGCTGGTGATTGAAGTGGGCTTCCTGTTCATATGTTTGGTTTGACTAGCAGTTTCAAGAACCTTTGAATGTGACTGACATTCAGTTTGTCACAGTTCCCACTGGTCCCCACATTAGGGCCTCCTTTCATCACTGAAGCTGGCTGCCAGCCCCACTGAGATCTGGGTTTGCTATCCCTGCAGATGTGTGAGAGGTAATTGAAGGAGGGAAAGAATATAAGAAGAGGACTTAAGATAGGACTTCTAGAAAGATAGATCCGAAAGAGAAGGGAAGGGTGCAGGGCACAAACTTTAAAGAATGACAGAACCCTAGAATACAACATAAAGTGATTAGAACCAAATAAGTCCAAGGTGGTGGATCAGTCACCTTCTAGACCTCAGACCTCATCATACACTCACCTAGCTAAGTGACACAGCCGCAAGCTCAGTTCAGAGAGCCAGCAAAGATTAAAAAGTGGGCGTGAGCATGGCCCAATTCCTGGACAGCCCCACCCCATTCCCTGAGAGAGTGGAAATAATCCTCTCATTAGCCTATGAAATTACCCAGCTGGTAAAAACTAACCTTGCCTGGTGAAAACTAATCTTGCTGTATTTTGAGGCTGCTCTCTCCTTCTGAGACTACCCACACTCTGCAGAGTACGTTTCTCTCTGTGTAAATCTACTTCTCACCTATCCCTTGTCTCTCACTGAATTCTTTCTGTGATGAGACATCAGGAACCTGATATTCACTAGGTGCTGAAACCAGGTATTTGATCTCAGTTGGAAAACCGTGGATTTTGGCTGGGTTTGAGTCCTGACCAGTAGGTTCAAGTCCCAGTCTGAGGTACACAGTTTCAGCTTCACCACTGGTGGGGGTGTACTTTGAGAATTTCTTGGGAGAAGTGCATTTGTTTTATTCAAAGAGCCCTGGGAGCAAAGGCAGACTCACAGCTAGTGTCTTCAACCCGCTAAGGTGGCCAGTGATAGGCTGGGTCTACCTTCTCCTATTTGCTTTCTGAAACACAAACTGCCCTGTTGAGTTCTGAAGTCATAGCCGCAGTAGATCAACACTGACTCAGCAGCTTGCCATATTGCGAGACCAGAGAGGTGGGGGATATAAAATGTAAGAAGAAGCTGGACCATACAGCATCTCCTGGGGGAGAAATGACAGCCATAGACACAGCTCCCCACAGAGACACTGGGCTGCTGCTGTTACCTGAAAACTGGATATGCTTCTTGGTAGGTATTGAGCCAAAAGTCATAATCAAGCCAGAGTGGAGGAAGCTTCCTTCCTTTATTACTTGCAGCAAGTAAAGAGAACACAGATCTTTCCCAAAGCATTCTATCTCCCTAAATAGCACAACTGGGGAATTTTTAAGCTAAGAGTACGTGCATATTCATGAAAAGGCCTGGGCTGTCCAGGGTCCAAGCTTTAGTTGATTGAAGTTTCAAGGATCAGAAAATGTCAACATCATCATCCCTTAGGTTTCAATTGATCTGGTAGTTGAGTGCCTGGGGAGTTCAAATTCTGCAAAACATCTCAAGAAAGCTTCAGACTAGTCTTTAACATTGAAGCAGAACTGGGAGTTGTTGTCTTTGCTGGGGCTTCCCTGGTGGATCAGATGGTAAAGAAAGTGAAAATGAAAGTTGCTCAGTCATGTCAGAAACTTTGCAACCCCATGGACTATGCAGTCTATGGGATTCTCCAGACCAGAATACTGGAGTGGGTAGCCATTCCCTTCTCCAGGGGATCTTCCCAACCCAGGGATCAAACCCAGGTTTCCCACATTGTAGGCAGATTCTTTACCAGCTGAGCCACAAGGGAAGCCCAGGAATACTGGAAAGAAAGAAAGAAAGTGAGGTCGCTCAGTCGTGTTCAACTCTTTGGGACCCCATGGACTGTAGCCTGTCAGGCTCCTTCGTCCGTGGAATTTTCCAGGCAAGAATACTGGAGTGAGTTGCCATTTCCTTCTCCAGGGGATCTTCCTGACCCACAGATGAAACCCTGGTCTCCTGCATTGCAGGCAGATGCTTTACCCTCTGAGCCACCAGGGGAGCCCTGAGAGTATTGGAGTGGGTAGCCTATCCTTTCTCCAGCGGATCTTCCCAATCCAGGAATTGAACCTAGAATCTGCTCGCAATGCAGGAGACCTGGGTTCAGTCCCTGGATTGGGAAGATCCACTGGAGAAGGAAATGGCAACCCATTCCAGTATTCTTGCCTGGAGAATTCCATGGACAGAGGAGCCTGGTGGGCTACAGTCCATGGGGTCACAAGGAGTCAGACATGACCAAGTGACTTTCACTATCTTTTCTGTTGTTACTTCTCTTGCTCGGTAACTGTTTATTCTTATTTACTTATTCCAGAGATTACAGGAAGTGTCATACCACAACAGATTGAATATTGATATGAGAACCCAGCTGTCTTTTATTAATCCAGACATTAAAAAGATATGAAAAAATGTAAAATATGTCCACTTCTCTCACTAATTTTTTTGGGGGGGTTTGGGAAAATATAATTATTTTTGAAATATTTATGTCAATATGTAATGGTTTTTATTTTGTAATGAACAAGTAAACATTTTAAAATTCCCTTTTCATTCCTAATATGGAAACTTTGGGCTTCCAGTTTTCATTTTACTTAATTTTTTTCTATATCATGTGGGATCTTAGTTCCCTGACAAGGGATCAAAGTCACACGCCTTGCATTGGGAGCTCAGAGTCTTAACCACAGGACCACCAAGGACATCTGCAAGCTTTTAATATATATAATTCTTAAGTGAAAAATCTTAGATATTTTCAATACAATTTTAAAATGTTAAGGGATACTGAGCTCCCAAAATTTGAGAGCCAGTAATTTAGTAAGCCATGTGCAACTTGGTACTTGATGCACTTTAAGAAATGAGGTACAGGACAGTGATGGTGAGATAAGGGAGAGAAAGTTAGAGGAGTAAGCCCTAATCACTAGCCATGCATATTCTTTTGACAGCAAAAAGGGGGGAAAAAGGCAAATTAATTTTGTACAGGAATTTTAACATATTCTGTACAATGGTCTCACTTTGCTGACATCATTTATATAAATTTTCAGAGTTTACTTGACTATTATTATCAATATTTGCTTCCCTGACTATTTTATCAAACTCCTCATGTGTTCATTTTCCTCGAAGGTGTTTTATCATGTGATGGACTTATGTTGCACCAACATAGGCAGTGTCATCCTTATTAAACACAAGGAATGTTTCTCTGGCTCCTTCTTTACTCTCTGTGTTTCATTTTTCTTGCCATCATTATCAAAAAATCCAGAGAGTTAGTTGTACTATTTTCATCACCATTTGTTTCATTAATTCATTCTGAAACTTTGCTTCTAGGGAATTTTGCCCAAGAGACCTCATTACAGTCTTCAATTTTTGGATGTTCATCACCATCCTTGTCGAACAGCGGAGAGCTTCTTTCAATTCTGTGATCTGTTTTCCCTTCAGCTGGTCAACCACGCTGTCAGTCAGAGCCACTTGTCTTCAAGTGACAGTCACACAAACATTCAGTCCATTAGCTCCACTCAGCTTCTCTGAAATATTATTTCTTCTTAAGGTTTATATGTTTATACATATTTTAGGTAAAATTTACATGCAATAACACAAAAAGCTTATGTGTGCACTTTAAAAAATTATTTTAAATGGAAATATAGTTGATTTCCAATGTCGTGTTACTTTCTGGGATACAGCAAGGTGATTCCCTCCTCTTCTCCCTCTCCCTTGACAATCACAAGTCTATTTTCTGTCTGTGAGTCTGTTTCATAAATAAGTTCGTTTGTATCATTTTTTCAGATTCCACATATAAGTAATATAATATGGTATTTGTTTTTCTCTTTTTGACTTACCTCATATAGTATGAAAATCTCTGGATCTATTCATGTTGCTACAAATGCTATTATTTTGTTCCTTTTTCATGGCTTCATAGTATTCCAGTGTGTGTTTATATATCACATCTTTATCCATTCATCTGTCAATGAACATGAGTCAGCTATTGTAAATAGTGCTGCTGTGAAGATAGTGGAATATGTATCTTTCTGAATTACAGTTTTGTCAGGATATATGCCCCAGAGTGGGCTTGCTGGGTCATATGATAACTGTACTTTTAGTTTTTTGAGGAACCTCCATATTGTTTTTCTGCACCAATTTACAGTCCCAAGGCGGTTGTCATGCACTGGGTTTTGCAAATTCATTGACTTATTGGACAAATGTGTGGGCACATTGGTAACCACCCAAGGAGAAAGAAAAAGTCATTTATGACAGTCAGGAACTGGCTTTGCACTATCAGGCTTTGGTATTCTTTTGTATTTTGTTTCTGAGTACAAGTCTGCTGTATGAATATACCATACTTGGCTTATACGTTCACCTGTTGGTGGACATTGGGTTGTTTCCAATTTCTAGCTGTTCAGAATAAAGATGGTATGCATAAAAAGTTTGTATATACGTATTTTGTGGACATAGATATTTTGTGAACCTATATTTTCATTACTCTTCTAGAAGCTATCTAGGCGTGAAATCGCTGGGTCATGTGGTAGGTGACATTTAGCTTTATGCGTAGCTGCCAAATTTTCCAAAGTGCTTTACCATCCTACATTTTCCAACAATGTGTGAATGTTTCAGTTGCTCCACTTCCTTGCCAATTGGGTAGGCATTTCATTGTTTTAAATGTTAGCCATTCTAGTGGGCAGGAAATGATACCTTGTGGGTTTAATTTGAATTTCCTTTTCAGAAAACATCATACATTATATTAAATGAATGCTGTTCAATTGAATTTTACCATTTTTAATATATTTATATTACTGGTACAATTATATTTAATTTTCAAACTTGCTTTGGTTTTATCCTTGTGGTTTTTGTGGTAGTTTTAGTCGTTAAGTCATATCCAACTCTTTGTGACTCCGTGGACTGTAGCCTGCCAGACTCCTCAGTATATGGCATTTCCCAGGCAGGAATACTGGAGTAGGTTGCCATTTCCTTCTCCAGTGGATCTTCCTGACCCACAGATCAAACCCAAGTCTTCTGCTTGGCAGGAGGATTCTTTACTACTGAGCCATCAGGGAAGCCCTTTATCCTTGTAGAAGGAGTTATAACATCAAGCCATTTAATTATTTTATTTTTTTAGAATAAGACATTTATATCTAATTTTGGTTTTTATGTGTTCAAGTAACATAATAAAAATAATATAGGTCAACTTTTTTTTTTTTGACTGAGCCATGTGACATGTGGGATCTGTTTCCTGACCAGGGGTGAAACCCAGGTCCACTGCACTGGAAGTGAGGAGTCTTAACCACGGGAATGCCAGGGAAACCCCTTAACATTTGAGGCTCATAATCTTTCCTTTACAAGATGTAAGGGCATTGCTCAAGTCTGAACCACTAACCAATGCACACATTTCTGCCATTCTAGTCTTTGTCCAATTTTCAGGAAGTTAATTCAGTTATAACTTTTTTCATCTACACATGCAACTTGTTTCTAGTCACCTTATTTGGATTCAGGTGTTTCTCAAGATTCCATTACAATTTCAAAAAATCTGCTAGGCTAAGGCTACATTTTTCTCATAAGTAGCTTTTATTGTGTTAATATTTACTGCAGTAATTCTTAGAAAGTAACTTTATTTTTCAGTTGAGCAGGTGATAAACTCACTAAAGCTCTAAATATCTCTTTACTAGATTTGGAACTTTTTTAAACATAATTCTCTCATTTTGATAATATTAATTTGGGGAGATATATGTGACTTCTTAAATTCGGGCTGGAAGCTAGGTGAATAATGGGCTGAAATATTTTTATAATTTATTTTAAAATTATAGATGTATATGACATCAAATTTTGGAAAACACAAGAAAATGAAAAGAATTGCCCTTATCTGGTATCCTAACACATCTATGATCATTTTATTTATTTGATGTCATTGGGTCTTAGTTGTGGCATGTGAGATCTTCCTTGAATAATGCAGTATCTTTCATTGTGGGGTGCAGACTCTCTGGTTGTGGCCCGAGGTCTCAGTAGCTGCTCCACGTGGGATCTTAGTTTCCTGACCGGAGATGGAACTCACATCCCCTGAATTTGCAAAAGTGTGAAAGTGTTAGACACTCAGTCAGTCATGTCTGACTCTTTGCCACCCATGGACTGTAGCCCACCAGGTTCCTCTGTCCATGGATTTTCCCAGGCAAGAATACTGAGTGGGTTGCCATTTCCTTCTCCAGGGGATCTTCCCAACCCCAGGATTAAATCTAGGTCTCTTGCACTGCAGGCAGATTCTTTACAGTCTGAGCCACTAGGGAAGCCCAAGGCATATTCTTAATCACCAACCACCAGGGAAGTCCCATGTGTATCAATATTTTAGATCTCACATCTTTATCATTCTTGATAGTCTTGTATACATGCCATCTTGAGAATCCTCTGAACAGCTTGCAACGTCTTATTGATTCCCTCATTAATTTTTTCCATGATCCATTTATCAAAATGAGGAAATAAAAAACTATGTTGTTTGCATACTGTTATTCAAGATTGGGGTCATACTGACTATATCAAATCAATGCCTGAGGAAATGTGAAATTAGAGTTTCTTTAGCATGGAACATCCTGGGTGTCATTTTAAAGAACATGCTGTTTTAAAAAATAGTCTTTAATAAATAGTTGCTGTCATTCAGACCACTTGCTATATAGGCCCTTTGATTTTTTTTTTTTTTTTTTTGTAATTAGAAGGCACATAAATTAGGTTACTGTCATTCTCAATGGATTTTAGATTGAATCTGCATGACTCTCCTCCAGAGTTGTTACAAGTTTCAGAAGCCACTTAGCTCGTAATTGAACCCAACCAGTACCCTGCAAAATCACATCTCAGTGCTCTTTTGTTCTTCTATACTCCTCTTGGTCACTCTCATGAAGTGATAAGAACTTGCTTTGCCTTTTAAAAAAATATTTATTTATTTATTTGGTTGCACTGGATCTTAGTTGTGGCATATGGGATCGTAGATCTTCGCTGCAGCATGTGGGATCTTTAGCTGTGGCATGCAAACACAGTTGCTGCATGTGGGATCTAGTTTCTCAACAAGGGACAGAACCCAGGCCTCCTGCATTGGGAGTGTGGAGTCTTAGCCACTGGACCACCAGGGACCTCCCTTGCTTTGCTTTTTTAATAGCAGCTTTGTTGAGTTGTAATTCAGACACCATCCAATTCACTTATTTAAAGTGTACAATTTGGTGGTTTTTAGAATACTGAGTTGTGCATCCATCACCACAATCAATTTTATGACCTCTTCATTCCCCTATAAAGAAGCTAGGACTTCCCTGGTAGCTCAGCTGGTAAAGAATCTGCCCGCAGTGCAGGAGACCTGGATTTGATTCCTGGGTCGGGAAGATTCCCTGGAGAAAGGGTAGGCTACCCATTCCAGTATTCTTGGGCTTCCCTGTTGGCTTAGCTGGTAAAGAATCTGCCTGCAACGCAGGAGACCTGGATTTGATCCCTGGGTTGGGAAGATCAGATCCCCTGGGGAAGGGAAAGGCTACCGACTCCAGTATTCTTGCCTGGAAAATTCCATGGACTATTCCATGTGGTCACAAAGAGGACACAACTGAGCAACTTAAAAGAAGAAACAAAGACGCTCACACCCCTTAGCCATTGCCTCCTATTTCCCCCATTCCTCTGTTGCTGCTGCTAAGTTGCTTCAGTCGTGTCCGACTCTGCGCGACCCCATAGACTGCAGCCCACCAGGCTCCCCCGTCCCTGGGATGCTCCAGGCAAGAACACTGGAGTGGGTTGCCATTTCTTTCTCCAATGCATGAATGTGAAAAGTGAAAGTGAAGTCGCTCAGTCGTGTCCGACTCTTAGTGACCTCATGGACTGCAGCCTACCAGGCTCCTCCGTCCATGGGATTTTCCAGGCAAGAGTACTGGAGTGGGGTGCCATTGCCTTCTCCACCATTCCTCTGTTAGGCAACCACAAACTTACTTTTTGTCTGTAAATAAATTAGCCTAATCTGGACATTTCAAATAAACTGTGGAATATATGGTCATTTGTAATTGGCTTAGCATAATGTTTTCAGTGTTCTTCCATGTTGTAACTAGTATCAGTATTTTATTCCTTTTATGGCTGAATAATATTTCATTGGATTGCTATAACAGTTTGTTTATTTATTCATCAGTTGATGGGCATTTGGTTTATTTACACCTGTTGTCTATTATGAAAAATGGGGCTATGAACATTAATGTATGAGTTTTTGTGTAGACATATGTTTTCATTGTTCTTGGGTATACACCTAGTGGTGGAACTGTTGCATCATATAGTAACTATATATTTAACCTTTGGAAAAACTGCCATACTGTTTTCCAAAGTGTCTGCACCATTTTACATCTCTCCTAGCAATGTCCAAGGGTTCCGCTTCCTCCATGTCCGCACCAACATTTGCTATTTTTAAAATTTTTATTTATTTGTTTTAATTGGAGGACATTTGTTATTAATATCATCTATCTTGCTTACTCTATAATCCTAGAATTATAGGATTATAATCTATAATTATAGATTATATAGTGTTTGTGAAGTGATAAAAGATATTTCTTAATGCAAAAGGCCTGAAATGAAAGTCAGTGCTAAATCTGGTGACTGAAGTTAAGGAAAAGCTGCGGCATCTAATTGTTTTTAACCAGAAGGCTATTTCATTTGAAGGCTATTTGCAGGCTATTTCAAATCCTGTATGTATGGTAATCATTAAGAGTCTGAAAAGTAATTTCAACTTTTCAGCTGCACTTTACATTAAAGTAGTATTTGGGGATATGGGAAGGTCTCTCAGGACTAGACCTGTGAATACCAGGTTAGGATAACAAATTTGCCTTGTCACAGAGACAGTATTCTAAAAATCTTACCGTGAACTATCACCTTGCTTCAGTGGCAGAGTCATCAGTGGGGTGGCTGTTCATTTGTGCTTTAGTCTCCCTGCAGAGAAGAGTCAAACGAAGGTGAAATATTTTTATACTCTTTGCTTTCCCATCCAAGAAACCTCTGTGTTCTGTGTATGGGTCTCCCCATCCTAAGAGGGCTCCTGATGGCTTTTATGTGGGGAAGCTAGGAAAAGGTGGAGTGCAAATAAGGCTCCCAGGTAAAATACAGAATTTATATCTCAGATAAATGACCAATGATTTTTTAGTATAAGTACATCTGTCTTCTGCCCCTAAAGTTATTTGTTGTTTATCAGACACAAATTTAGCTGAGCACCCTGTTACCTTCTCAGCTGTGTCAGGCTTTTTTTTTTTTTTTTTAGCATCCTGTGTCTGTGTTTTCTCAGTTGGACAGTCCTAAGTGGAGGGAACCCTGCTCCTCCTCTCCCACCTATAAGGTTTTTGGTTTTTGGTTTTTTTTTTTTAATTTTTTTTTGCCTTGTTGTGCAACACGTGGGGTCTTAGTTCCCCAACCAGGGGTCGAACCCCGCACCCCCTGCATCAGAAATTTGGAGTCTTAACCACTGGACTGTAAGGCTTTTGTTTGGGGGAGTACAGATCACTTCCTCAGTGCTGTACTGAGGATGGAGGAAGTGAACCTGGGAGAACTGAGAGCTAGATTGTTGGAGATGGCCTCTGGGGGCTGGGTTCAGGGAGGGCTTGGGACCTGTGTTTTACTGCCTTGTGGCTCCTGAGAAAGTCTAGCGCCCCCATGGAGCTGGCAGTGGGAGTGGGTGTGGTGGAAACTGAATATAGAGTATGGTAACACACTGCCCAAACCCCCACCAAACAACCCTAAATTGCTCTATCATGCGAGAGAGGGTGCAACATGGGGCAAATAGGATTTATCTGATGCATTTAAAGTGCATAGGTTGGGACTTCCTTGGTGGTACAGCCGATAAGAATCCGCCTGCCAATGCATGGGACACAGGTTCAATCCCTGGCCCGGGAAGATCCCATGTGCCCCAGAGCAGCTAAGCCCATAGGCCACAACTACTGAGCTCAGCTCTAGCCTGGGCTCTACCATGCTTCGTAACAAGAGAAGCCACCGTAATGAGAAGCCCTCGCGCTGCAACTAAGATCCAGCACAGCTGGAAATAAAAAACAATTGTTTTAAAAAGAACATTAAAAAAAAATTAAGTGCGTAGGTCCGTGACAGGCACAAAGTGAGTGCTCTTTAAGTGGTAGCTGCCATTTAGAATGAATGGAGAAAGGTGGTGTTTCTTGAATTTCCGTAGCATTCATCAGAATTATACTCACTGTACTTTATTTTTTTTTTCATTGTACTTCTAGCAGAGAAGTTTACTTAGGTACACTCTCGTGGACCATATCTACTGTGGCAGCAGGCATAGCGGTCACATAATCCCTAGAGTATAAATTTCACTGTCCAAAATCCAGAAAAATATACACTACTTGACCATCAGAGGAATATCAGAGTACTGTCCAAAGATGATTTCAGCCCACTTTTTTTTTTTTTTTCCTATTTTTGTCTGCACAGTGCAACACGTGCCCCCTGTACCACTGGACTGCCAGGGAAGTCCTAGTTCACCTTTTAAAATTATTTATTTCTCTTTGACTGCTCTGGGTCTTTGTTGCCATGCGAGGTCTTTCTCTAGTTGCGATGCGTGGGGCTTCTCATTGTGGTGGCTTCTCTTATTGCACACACAGGCTCTAAGGTGTGTGGACGTCAGTATCTGTGGTGTATGGGCTTGGTTGCCTTGCAGCACGTGGAATCTACCCTGACCAGAGATCAAACCTGTGTCCCCTACATTGGGAGGTAGATTCTCAACCACTGGACCACCAGGAAAGTCCCCACATTTTTAAAGCATTGCCTGTCGTTGTTAAGTTGCTAAGTTGTGTCCGACTCTTTGGGACCCCATGAACTGTAGTCTGCCAGGCTCCTCTGTCCATAGGATTTCTCAGGTAAGAATACTGAAGTGAGTTGCTATTTCCTTCTCCAGGGAATCTTCTCAACCCATGGATCGAACCTGCGTCTCCTGCTTGGCAGGCAGATTATTTTACCACTGAGCCACTGGGGAAACCCAAAGTATTGTTTAGTACAATATTTAAGTAGAACTNATGGACTGCAGCCTACCAGGCTCCTCCATCCATGGGATTTTCCAGGCAAGAGTACTGGAGCGGGGTTCCATTGCCTTCTCCTATGTTATTATGCTATGCAGTGGTAAAAGGAAGAGAATAAATATCCTTTAGAAAAACTTTTTTTCTTCTTTGGAATAATTCCCCCTGTATTTATTTTTCTTTGGCACTGAGTTAGTTGTAAGGACAGCTATAAATATGAATTTGTGAGTTTTTGAAATTTGGGTGGAGATACAAGAAGTAAATTTATATATAAATCTTTTTGTTCTATCGGGTTTAAATCTGCCCTTAATAGCATTCTATTTCCTCCTTTGATACATCAATAAAAATACCTGAAAGCCTGTTTTGCTAATTTTAGTCATCTTGACTGAGGTCAGAAGGTAAAATGAGGGGCTCTGTGTTCTGTAACATTCTGATTGTGCAAGGATTTAGAGATCTATAATTTTGAGAAGAAGGGAAGCCCAATCTGAAAAAAAAAAAAAAAGGACTTTCATTTGGAAATGATACTGATTCTGATCATCTGCTTTAATTCTCATGAGGGTAGAAATCTGTGAAGACCTACATGTGAGTTACTATTCTTTTAAGTTTTTGCCTTGAAGGCACATGAATCCATTTGTTAAAATTCATCCTGGAAGTAGGTTATCATGAAAAGACTTCAGTTATTTGTATATTGTCCCGCTGTGGTCTTTTATTCCAAAACTTCTTTTTTTTAAGACTTAATGTGACTTGGCTAAGAATCAGAGAGAACCAGATGCATGTCCTCAGGTAACATTCCCTGCTCAGAAGTGGCCACAATCAGAGCACTGTGTCCAGCAGGGACCTCGGATTCTGGTCCACAAGCATCCTCACAGAGGCGCTGAATCATCCTGGAGAACCAGGGAGGGCCTTTGTGCCAGCAGCTTCCCTGAACTGTCTTTGAAACTGACCTTATTAAATTTCTGCCAGAGTAATTTGCTCTGGGGATCTCCTGAGTTACTTGAATGGATAAAAACAGGCTGTCAATCTTTGACCCGACTCTAGTTACTAGGACAGGGTTCATGAGGGGTTAGCAGGGCCTCTGCTTCAGGCTGAGGGAAAGCTCATGCAGGTTTATTTGATGCAAAAGTTCTTTCCTGCCTGAGCTACAGAGTCCTCATTTGCCCCCTCCTGTTATCTCCTGTCCTCATTTGGAAATACACAAGTTACAGTAACATACATAAGAAAAAAATGGCTACCATATTATTTTTTGGCTTTTCATCAGGGAGCATTTGTTATATTGGGGACCTGGTTGGACAAAACTCCTTTCCAAAACTTAGTGTGTGTGTGTGTGTGTGTGTGTGTGTGTGTGTGTGTATTTCCTCCTTTGATTTCAACTGCAACATCCAGCTATTCATGAGCTTCCCTGGTGGCTCAGACTGTAAAGTATCTGTTTACAGTGCAGGAGATCTGGGTTTGATGCCTGGGTTGGGAAGATCCCCTGGGGAAGGGAATGGCTACCCACTCCAATATTCTTGCCTGGAGAATTCTATGGATAGAAGAGCCTGGTGGGCTACAGTCCATGGAGTCACAAAGAGTTGTATACAACTGAGAGACTTTCACTACTACTTCACTATCCAGCTGTTCATAAAGAATATTTCTGAACCTCAGTCACTGGTGGCATTATTCTGGCTATTTTCCCAGGATATTCTTCTTACCCTCTGCATGTCCATGGCTGTAATGGATACCTGATGGAGGCAGGTACCCTCTGGATTCTCACACAGAATCTTCAATTAAAGTTGACCAGGAAAAGAACTGATTAAAAGAAAGACAAAGATAAAGTTAAAGATAAAGAAAGACAAAGACAAAAATAAATCAAGATCCTGAGTAAGAATAAAATGATACAACAATGTGTGAGGACACAGCCCTTGGAATGACCTGCCCATCAGGGTCAGATGAGGGCCACTGGGTAGATATTATGGTGGTATTTATCTTTCTAAAGGCCAGACTTCCCTACAGGGCTCCCTGGAAGGGACACCTAGAAGAAAGACCTAGGGACACCTGGAACCTGGAAGAGGTAAGGACTCTTGGAAGCAAGGCCAGGTGGAGAGGCCAGGGTCACTCCCATCTTTGAGAACATATACCACTGAAGCAAGGAGTTGCAAGAGTTGCCCCAGCATCATACTAAGATCAGTGTCTCTTCCTGTCCTGTTTTGCTTGCTGGTGGGTGTATAGTGTTGGGGGCTCAGTTGTGTCTGATTCTTTGTTACCCCATAAACTGTAGCCTGCCAGGCTCCTTTGTCCATGGAATTCTCCAGACAAGAATACTGAAGTGGGTTGCAGTGTCCTTCTCCATGGGATCTTCCTGACCCAGGGATCGAACCCAGGTCTCCTGCATTGCAGACAGATTCTTTACTATCTGAACCTCCAGGGAAGCAAGTGGGACTTAAATGAGGTGAAGAGAAATTAGGAGAGCTATCATCCTGACCCAAATCCTAATGAACATTTCTTGAATTTGAGGAGAAGGGGGTAAGAGGAAAGGAAAAGAGAAGAGGCAAAGCAGGAAAGGACAAAGAATAAATAGAGTGGCACTAGAGGATGATTCTAGAAAGTCTCCCGTGAGAGGATGCAGAGGAGGGGAAGTACCACTTAACTCTGCCATCTGTCAGTTTTGTACTTGAGGAAGCAGTGTCATAAAATTCAATCCATTTATCAGGGTAAGAGGGGATTTAGTCTATGCCAGACACCACGTTTCATGCTGTGAGAAATAAGAAAATGAAAGAATGGTCCCTCCCTCTCGAGGTATTGAAGTATGGCCAGGAAGATGACACATTCACAAGAAACAATCATTGACATCCCACTGAAAGTAAAGTAAAGTCGCTCAGTCATGTCCGACTCTTTGCAACCCCAGGGACTGTAGCCTACCAAGCTCCTCCTTCCATGGGATTCTCCAGACAAGAGTACTGGAGTGGGTTGCCATTGCCCTCTCCAGGGGATCTTCCCGACCCAGGGATCCAACCCAGGTCTCCTGCATTCCAGGCAGACGCTTTAACCTCTGAGCTGCCAGGGAAGCCACTGAAGTAAGATCTGATTAAAGATGCAAGCGAATAGCAGCCTGGGAGCAGAGGATGAAGTAATGAATGCTGTGTATGGAAAAGCCTCATGGAGCAGGTGTGGGTATAAAGAACAATCAAGTAGACGAAGCAGACAGAAGGGAACAACTTTCAGACCGAGGAGAGAGCTTAACAGAAGAGGCATGGAGCTGGGGAGGGTTGCCCATCTTCGGAGAAAGGTGAACTTTCTCCTAACCCTGGAGTGAAGGGTGAACAGTAGATAGTAAGTCTGCAGGGGAAGGTGAAGCCTGGTTTCACAGATCCTGTAATGTCAGGTTAGGGAAGTTTGACTTGATTATGTTTGGAATGTGGATACACTGATGGCTAATCAAGAAGAGATTGACAAGGTCACAGTTGTCCTTGAGAAAGATGAATCTACAGGTGTTATGCAAGATCCACTAGAGAAAGCAGAGACTGGAAACAAGGAATGTCACCCAGCAATCTCCCAGGCATCTCTTACATTTATGCATATCTTGCAAGCAGAACTTCAGTTCAGTTCAGTTGCTCAGTCGTGTCTGACTCTTCGCGACCCCATGAATTGCAGCACGCCAGGCCTCCCTGTCTATCACCAACTCCCGGAGTTCACTCAAACTCATGTCCATTGAATCTGTGATGCCATCCAGCCATCTCCTCTGTTGTCCCCTTCTCCTCCTGCCCCCAATCCCTCCCAGCATCAGAGTCTTTTCCAATGAGTCAATTCTTCACATGAGGTGGCCAAAGTACTGGAGCTTCAGCTTTAGCATTATTCCTTCCAAAGAAATCCCAGGGGTGATCTCCTTCAGTCCAAGGGACTCTCAAGAGTCTTCTCCAACACCACAGTTCAAAAGCATCAATTCTTTGGCTCTCAGCCTTCTTCAGAGTCCAACTCTCACATCCATACATGACCACAGGAAAAACNTTTTTTTTTTTTTTTTTAGCATCCTGTGTCTGTGTTTTCTCAGTTGGACAGTCCTAAGTGGAGGGAACCCTGCTCCTCCTCTCCCACCTATAAGGTTTTTGGTTTTTGGTTTTTTTTTTTTAATTTTTTTTTGCCTTGTTGTGCAACACGTGGGGTCTTAGTTCCCCAACCAGGGGTCGAACCCCGCACCCCCTGCATCAGAAATTTGGAGTCTTAACCACTGGACTGTAAGGCTTTTGTTTGGGGGAGTACAGATCACTTCCTCAGTGCTGTACTGAGGATGGAGGAAGTGAACCTGGGAGAACTGAGAGCTAGATTGTTGGAGATGGCCTCTGGGGGCTGGGTTCAGGGAGGGCTTGGGACCTGTGTTTTACTGCCTTGTGGCTCCTGAGAAAGTCTAGCGCCCCCATGGAGCTGGCAGTGGGAGTGGGTGTGGTGGAAACTGAATATAGAGTATGGTAACACACTGCCCAAACCCCCACCAAACAACCCTAAATTGCTCTATCATGCGAGAGAGGGTGCAACATGGGGCAAATAGGATTTATCTGATGCATTTAAAGTGCATAGGTTGGGACTTCCTTGGTGGTACAGCCGATAAGAATCCGCCTGCCAATGCATGGGACACAGGTTCAATCCCTGGCCCGGGAAGATCCCATGTGCCCCAGAGCAGCTAAGCCCATAGGCCACAACTACTGAGCTCAGCTCTAGCCTGGGCTCTACCATGCTTCGTAACAAGAGAAGCCACCGTAATGAGAAGCCCTCGCGCTGCAACTAAGATCCAGCACAGCTGGAAATAAAAAACAATTGTTTTAAAAAGAACATTAAAAAAAAATTAAGTGCGTAGGTCCGTGACAGGCACAAAGTGAGTGCTCTTTAAGTGGTAGCTGCCATTTAGAATGAATGGAGAAAGGTGGTGTTTCTTGAATTTCCGTAGCATTCATCAGAATTATACTCACTGTACTTTATTTTTTTTTTCATTGTACTTCTAGCAGAGAAGTTTACTTAGGTACACTCTCGTGGACCATATCTACTGTGGCAGCAGGCATAGCGGTCACATAATCCCTAGAGTATAAATTTCACTGTCCAAAATCCAGAAAAATATACACTACTTGACCATCAGAGGAATATCAGAGTACTGTCCAAAGATGATTTCAGCCCACTTTTTTTTTTTTTTTCCTATTTTTGTCTGCACAGTGCAACACGTGCCCCCTGTACCACTGGACTGCCAGGGAAGTCCTAGTTCACCTTTTAAAATTATTTATTTCTCTTTGACTGCTCTGGGTCTTTGTTGCCATGCGAGGTCTTTCTCTAGTTGCGATGCGTGGGGCTTCTCATTGTGGTGGCTTCTCTTATTGCACACACAGGCTCTAAGGTGTGTGGACGTCAGTATCTGTGGTGTATGGGCTTGGTTGCCTTGCAGCACGTGGAATCTACCCTGACCAGAGATCAAACCTGTGTCCCCTACATTGGGAGGTAGATTCTCAACCACTGGACCACCAGGAAAGTCCCCACATTTTTAAAGCATTGCCTGTCGTTGTTAAGTTGCTAAGTTGTGTCCGACTCTTTGGGACCCCATGAACTGTAGTCTGCCAGGCTCCTCTGTCCATAGGATTTCTCAGGTAAGAATACTGAAGTGAGTTGCTATTTCCTTCTCCAGGGAATCTTCTCAACCCATGGATCGAACCTGCGTCTCCTGCTTGGCAGGCAGATTATTTTACCACTGAGCCACTGGGGAAACCCAAAGTATTGTTTAGTACAATATTTAAGTAGAACTGAGCTATTTGGAGAGTCCGTTGGAGGTTTCTGATAAAAGAATATGACCCATGTCTCTCAGATGATTCAACCTAATCATTAAATGATTACGAATTTAGGTCCTTTCTATACCTCTTGGTATATGAGTAATTTTGAACTTGGCAGACTCTTAGGGTAGAGGGTGAAGAATGGAGACTGAAAGCTTGTTCTTTGCCATAAATGAGCCTGCCCGACAGTGTCCTGGGGAAGGTCACTTGGCCTCGTTGAGTTATAGTTTCTCATTTGGGCTTAGAGTTAAGTGTCACTAAGGTTCTTTCCAGCATAGACAGAATGGTATCCAGTGACTTGGATTTTAGTCCTGGCTTTGCCATTTATTAGCTGTGTGACCTTGGGCAAATTAAAAAACCTCTGACTTCTCACCTGTAAAACAAGGATAATCATACTTTGCAAGTTGTTCTGAGGACCAAATAAAATTATATGTGGGATAATACTAATAAACCATAATATAATTCACTAGTGCAGAAGTATCAATTTATTTTTTATTAAAAATTTAAAAAATTAGCAGTGCTGCATGGCTTGTAGAACCTTAATTCCCCAGCCAGGGTCAAGCCCATGCTCTTCACAAGGAAAGCAGAGCCCTAGACACTAGACCAGCAGGGAATCCCCTCAATATTTATTTTTAAGAGGATCTGGTAACAAAGGAAAACAAAATAAAGCACAATTTTGTGTTCCTGGCTTCTTGAAAATTTGCAAAAACAAGACAGTTGCACATGAGCTTGCTCTGCTGTGCTCAGTCCTATCCAGCTCTTTGTGGCCTCATGGACTGTTGCCCACCAGACTCCTCTGTCCATGGAATTTTCCTGGCAAGAATACTGGAGAGGGTTGCCGTTTCCTTCTCCAGGGGATCTTCCCGACCTAGGGATTGAACCCATGTCTCTTGCGTCATCTGCATTGGCAGGCAGTTTCTTTACCATTGCACCATCTGGGAAGCCCATAAAGGTGCTTACTGGGCCTTTATAGAAACAAGCACTTAGTTTGAAATACAGCAGTACTGGTTTGTTATATGTAGAGCAGTGCATGCTGGGAATGCTTGGCCATGGTGAAGAGAGCCCATCAGCTCTGATACGGAGGAGCATGAAGCCAGCCTCAGGCAGCAGCTGGCTCACAGGTTAACAGCAAGACTCAGAACACAGCACATCCAGTGGCCATGAAACAGCTTTATCCTTGGGACTCAAAAAAGTCCTCATTGGGGGCAATCCCTAAAGACTCTAACCCTATGCGTCCATAGTGTGTGGGGAAGAAAGGGATAATTCTAGATAAAATGAAAATTCTGCTTAACCATTCCATGACCTGAATCGTTTAGGCACGCATTGCACTGAGATGATATTGAAAGTCCCAACCCAAGGCACTGACATTCTTGGTAACGAATTTTCTTGCAAGGAGAGTCCCTAGATATGCTCCATGGGATCTCAGTATTCTTTAGAAGCTTTAGCGGGGTCGGGGTCGGGGTCGGGGTCAGGGGTCAGGATTCTTAAGGGTCATCTGACTTCGTATGTTTGGTATGATTATGTATTATTGTATCTGCTTGGGATATATGATTATTATAATCCATTGACTTTATTACATGTTGTGTGTTATATGTATTATATAACATTGTATAATTCATTGATATATGATTGATACTTCATTGACTAATTCAGCCTTTCGTGGAAGTCTACTGTGTGCTAGGCTTTGTGCCAGGAGCTATAAACACAGAGTTAAGTAGGACTGATCTTGACCTCAATTAATTCACAGTGTGGTAGAGGAGAAGGATATAAAGGCAAATACTGTACATACAACTCAAGGTTTTAACTGAATAAATCTGGCTTCTGCCACTATTGTTGACTCTTTCTGATCCCGAGTTTCCCCATCTGTGAAATGGGATGAATAACATCTTCTCTGCAGTAGGCGCACAGTTGTCTACACAAAGCCTGGCTCCTGATACGGCCTTGCACCCCTCCCCCACACAGAGCAGGACTCGGTGGAGGGGGACAGCCATGCCCTCCCTCTGAGGCACAGGCTCTATGTGGCCTTTTCAGGTTGCAAGGAAGAGCTTGAAGACTTCGAGACTTCTTGTAAGGAATTCTAGTCTCCAGCCAGCTACTTTATTGTTCTTGGGGTCTTTCTCTCTCTCTCTCTGCTTTCCATCATCAGCCTTCCTTTGGATTTCGATTGGGTCCATTATTTACCATCCTATACGGAAGACCCTCAACTGGGGAAGACTCAAATGGATGGGAGAGGACCCACCATCCAATGTTACAGACCCACCTTCAGATGCAGCTTGGTAGGCAGACTGATTTTTTTTTTTTCAAAGCCCAAAATGAACCGAGACTGCTGTTTTTTCTTTTTAAAAATATTTATTTATTTAGCTGCATCACATCTTAGTTGCAGCACATGGGATCTTTCTTTGCGGTGCCCACGTTCTCTAGCTGTGGCACATGGAGCCGGAGTACATGGGCTTAGTACTTGTAGCCTGCAGGCTTAATTTCTCTGCAGCATGTGGGATTTTAGTCCCCGACCAAGGATCAAACATTCGTTCTCTGCATTGCAAGGTGGATTCTTAGCCGCTGGACCACCAGGGAAGTCCCCAAAAGTACAATAGGAAACAGTGTAAATGGCCTTTAAGCATCTGGCTTTAAGATGCAGACCTGAGAATGGATCAGTCTATTGACTTGGAGGTACGATAGCCACCAGGAGTTGATCACATTCAGCACATACTTACACATGCCCGCACTTTACCCTCACAACAGCCCAAGGAGGATGAGAATTGCTACAGTTAACTGATGGGATAACTGAGACCTACAGAGTTTCGTGAAGCTGGTCCAGTGCTAGAACCAGGATGTGATGAAGAGTGAGGCTTGTCAGACTCACAAGCCCCTCTGATGTCCTGAGGACTTTCTCCTCCAGGACCTACTCACAAACCTTTATCTGAAGTCAATACCAGTGCTGATTATATTTTTCATTGCTTTCTGCTTTAGTATCTTTTTTGTTTTTCAAGCCTTAGGACACTCAGAGAACTGCTTATTTTGTTCCTTTCTTCTCTACGACTAACGGAAAGCCTACAGTCATCATTGTGGCCCTCTATATGGAGTGTGCAGGAATGGGTGGCCTGGATTTTGTGTATTAACTTCACTCCTGGTCTCCTTTTTACTTGCCCACTCTCATTTTCTCCTTTTATCATCACCCTACCCAACCTTAGGTGGTTGTATCTTGATATGTTTTGTTTTTTCATTTTCATTTTTTTCTTTCTTAAATTTTAAAAAATTCTTGACATATTGTGTGTATCTTTGCAAGCCACCCTAAATCCTTTATTTATTAAAAAAAAATTGTTTATTTGTCCACACCGCACCTTAGTTGTGGCTTGTGGGATCCAGTTCCCTGACCAGGGATTGAACCCAGGTCCCAGGTCCCCTGGATGCTTAGCCACTGGACTCTCAGGGAAGTCCTCCTAAAGCCTTTCTCATTGGGCATAAACAAATAAATAACTCCTGCTGCTGCTGCTAAATCACTTCAGTCGTGTCCGACTCTGTGCGACAACATAGACGGCAACCCACCAGGCTCCCCCGTCCCTGGGATTCTCCAGGCAAGAGTACTGGAGTGGGGTGCCATTGCCTTCTCCAGAATAACTCCTAGTAGTACTCATTACATCATGATGACCATTATGACCTTTTCCTCTTTACTTTTTTGAGCAACTGATTTCCATGACCATACCCTGAGTCACACCTCTGAGTAGGACTGCTCCTCCACCCCAGGCTTGAACTGCAATGTGAATCTGATTTTCTAGGTCCATCTTTCTCTCTGCCTCCTTAATCCCACCTACCCTTCAACCTCCTTGACACCTTCAACACCTTGGCCTGGCCCATTAGTTAAGACCCTCCTGGTCTCATGAGCCACCATTCTTTCTCTCCTTGGTATTCCTGAGGCCCCCCACTCTGGAGATGCCCATCCTTGGATTAGATCACCCACGTGCCCTCCTTTGGTGAGAAAACCACAGACAAGCCAGCCCTCCATCCTCTGTACTTTCTTGGCGTGAACCTCCCCTAGGTCTCTGCTCAGCCAACGTTCCTGTTACTCTCATGACCTATCTCAAAAGGGCCTCCATTCCCCTGCAGTGGGCATTTCCCAATTGGATTGTCTTATCCTTTTGGCCACAATGATTGGTTCAAGGATGAACATGAGACCAGTGTGGTCCAGTGAGAAAGCTTGGCTCCTGGACTGGACTGTCTCTCCCTTGACAGCTTTTATGAGGTTCAGCCGCTGCAGCTGAGGAGGTTGACTGACTGTGTGTAGAATGGGGGTGGTTGTCACTGTGAGGGTCCTGAGGATGAATGCAGCCATCACCATGGAAGGCAGAGTGGAGAAATGGAGAGAAAGGGCACTTTGAATCACAGGGCAGTCCTTGCTTCTTAGTTACTAGGCCAGTTCATCTTCTTTGACAACTGAGTTTTCTATCATCACAATTGAACAACTCCTAGCTGAGGAATAACTCTCCAGTTCCCACCTCAGCCCTAGTGGGTGCCTTTGTGTCCTATTTCATAAGATGGGAATGGCAACAGTTAACTTTTTTGCCTGTAGTCTAAAGAGAGGAAATTGGTACTCTTCTATTCTGTTTAAGAATATAATCCTTCTGTTATCTAGTAGAACCTGCCCAATACTTTCTTATTCAGTTTGATGAACTCTACTCTATCCATCAGTAGGATGTGAGCCTTTGCTCATTGCTGTATCTCCAGTGCCTAAACAGCACCTGACAAAGAGCAGAAGCAATATATATTCTTTGAATGAATGGAGTAACTGTATTAGTTTCCTATTGATAGTGTAAAGCAACACAGATTTACTATTACAATTCTGGAGGGATACAAAGTTGGCAAACATTCAAACAACTTGGAAGCATCAAGGGTCCAGTGGAGGTTGGTAGTCATGAAGTTACAGTGGTCCCAGCCTCTGTGGCTTATGCGGTCTTTGTCATGTCCTTTGCAAACCTGGAAGGGCCAGCTTTCTTTTCTTTCCTCTCACCCTCCCTTTCTTCTTCTATCTTCTTTACTTGGCAGACGGAAATGATGTATCGTGTACTAGTTACTGAGACCCACATCCCACCCTTCATGGTCTGCTTTGCAAACGTGGAGATGGGTCCTTGTAAGTGTTTCCTTTCGAGCTGATGCAATATTAAATATTGTCAGTAGAGGGCGCGGGAGAGACATTGCAGGAAGAAGGGGCTTTTCTTTCTGGGTGGCTCAGAGGAAATGGCAACCCACTTCAGTGTTCTTGCCTGGAGAATCCCAGGGACGGGGGAGCCTGGTGGGCTGCCGTCTATGGGGTCGCACAGAGTCGGGCACGACTGAAGCGACTTAGCAGCAGCAGCGCCAGCAGAGGTTAAAGCATCTGCCTGGAATGCAGGAGACCCAGGGTCGATCCCTGAGTCGGGAAGATCCCCTGGAGAAGGAAATGGCAACCCACTCCAGTACTCTTGCCTGGAGAATTCCATGGAGGGAGGAGCCTGGTAGGCTACAGTCCATGGGGTCGCAAAGAGTCGTACACGACTGAGCGACTTCCACTTTCACAAGTGTCCTTACTATTCAGGTGTAGGATTCAGAATCTGCGGTGGATGGTGGTTAGCAGCTCCCGGTGGCCAGCACCTTGCTGCAGCATACCACTTAGGTGATTTTATAATGGAGAGCCTCCTGTTAGACATCTCTTCATTAACAGCTTACTCTAGAACCCTGAAGAGATTTCCAGCAAGTTCCAGGGTGTGGATTTCTAGCACTCCCCACTACAACTCTTGTTGTCCAGTTGCTCAGTCATGTCCAACTCTTTGTGACCCCATGGACTGCAGCACACCAGGCTTCTCTGTCCTCCACTATCTCCTGGAGTCTGCCCAAACTCATGTCCATCGGGTGAGTGATGCTGTCCAACCATCTCATCCTCTGTCGCCCTCTTCTCCTCCTGCCCTCAGTCTTTCCCAGCATCAGAGTCTTTTCCAGTGAGTCGGCTCTTTGCATCAAGTGGCCAAAGAATTGGAGCTTCAGCTTCAGCATCAGTCCTTCCAATGAATATTCAATGTTGATTTCCTTAAGGACTGACTGATTTGATCTCCTTGCAGTCCAAGGGACTCTCAAGAGTCTTCTCTAGCACCACAACTTTGCCATCCACTTATTCATGACTGTGCCCACCCAAGGTGGTCTGGATCTCAGCCCTGAAGGAAGGGGGGGGGCCCTACCTTGGACGCTCTATCTCAATTTGGGGGAAAATAGCTACTCCTTACATCTGCTATTCTTATATTCTTTAGAGTTCTTTTCTTACTAACTAGTCCTTGGTTGCTCAGGCCCTCTGCTAGAATAATTATTGAATTTCTGTGTGGTCCATGTCTCTTGATTGGACCCTGGCAGCTACAGGACTGGTACCAAGGGTGGTACCAGGAAATAGACCCATAAGGATGGGATTTGGGGCCAGGTTCAGTCGTGGCTTTGAGTGCAGCACTGAACACCTTGTCAGTGAACAATGGGATGCTGGTAATTTATCGCATCAAGTGACATCTCAATGAATCAAGCTGTTTGTTGCTGGCTGTGATGAAATGCAACGGAAGTACATGGTCTTGGAGGCAGAGCAGCGGCTGCTCTTGGCAGTTACGACAATCACGATGACTTGGAAGACTGCTGTGAGATGGATTCTTCGAGTGTGCTCTCGAGCACTTACAGGGAGAAAAACCACAAGCCCAAGTCTTTAACTCTCAGCTGAAGTCATGGTTTAAGAATCTGAGATTTCCATGGTAGCCCTGAAGGAATCTCTTCCTTCTTGTGTTCATAGGACTGATAGCGTTGAAAAACAAACTCAAAATTAAATTATTTACATATCCAGGTTGTTTATAGTAGAGTTGAGTCCACGGTCTCACCGAGTTTCTCACGTGAAAGTTAGAATATGAATTGCTGAAAACTGAGGTTCCAAAACTTGGAATGTTTGGATCCAGATAAAAGTGACAGTTTCTCCTAGAAGCTGAAAAGTCAAAGGGGGTGGATTATCCAGTTACTAATTTATTGCTTCTCAGATCCAAATCCATTCTTCATTGCCTGCTCTGCAGAAGTAAAGATGGATCTTTTTTTCTGGCTGGGTCACATGACATACATGTGGATTGGAGAAGAGGGTGGCAGAGGATGAGATGGCTGGATGGCACTACCGATTCCATGGACATGAACTTGGGCAAACTCCAGGAGATGGTGAAGGACAGGGAAGCCTGGAATGCTGTAGTCCATGGGGTCATGAAGAGTCAGACACGACTTGGCATCTGAACAACAACACATGGCAAATGGGATCTTACATCCCAGGTCAGGAGTGGTACCCGAACTCCCTGCAGTGGAAATGCAGAGTCTCAACCACTGGACAACCGAGGAAGTCCCAAGATGGGTCCTTCAAATATGTTTCTGTGTCAGCTAGTGAGACATCCAGCTTTGTCAGCACAGGTACTGCGGAGACAGCAGCAGGAGGACGTTTCCCGTACTTCTTCTGACGTGCTCCCGCTGGCACTCTGGTGCTCTTCGCTGCTTCTCCAGTACCTAGCTCTCGCTTCACGGGTAATTTCTTTATCCTGGATGCTCATTCCACTCACCGATTGAGGCTAGAAACCCGAGAGTCATCTGAATCTTCTGTTTCCCCTGCTGTTCCCCATACTGATCTCCAGGTCAAGTGGATTCTGTCTTCGGAATATTTCTCATTCCCCCTCCTCCCCTCCCCCACTCCCCTCTCCATGCCCACTCCCACTGCTTCCGTTCAAGCCTTGCTTGGAGGGTTCGAATAACTCCTAGCCTATAGCCTCGGCCTATATTTTCAACTCTATTAACTCATTCTCCACACTTCAGGCAGAGTGATTTTTACTAAAATGAAGTGATCCTGTCATTCCCCAGTTTAAATTCTTCAAATGGGTTCCCATTGTTTCTAACAGTACTCCCCAAACTTTGTTTGTACAACACATCAGTGACACGTTTTTGAGCATTCAACCACGGTCTATGTACCTTCAGTTACATACATATTCTACTCAAAGTTATGAATATGGAAGAGGGAGAGATAAATTGGGAATTTGGGATTAGTAGATACACACTACCAGGTATGAAATAGATAAGCAATAAGGACGTACTGGAAACTATATTCAATATCTTGTAATAACCTATAATGAAAAGGAATCTCAAAAGGAATACACACACATATATATAAATAAATAACTGAATCACTTTGCTGTACACCTGAAACACTGTAAATCAATGATATTTCATAAAAAAATTTTAAATACATTCACTTTCATGCATTGGAGAAGGAAATGGCAACCCACTCCAGTGTTCTTGCCTGGAGGATCCCAGGGACAGGGGAGCCTGGTGGACTGCCATCTATGGGGTTGCACAGAGTTGGACACGACTGAAGTGACTTAGCAGCAGCAGCAGCAGTGGGTAATAAATTATAAATGTTATAAAATATATAAAGAAAGAAATGAAAATGTGCAAGGTAAAAATAAACAGAAGTTCTGGTATTTTCTTCCCATATTGCAATAGTTATTTTTGGACTCTCCTGGGGAGTATTTGCCAACGTTGAATACCACTTATCAATTGGACAAATTAACTGCTTAGTTTGGCATACCAACCCTTCATGATGTCTTTTGTTTGTTTGTTTTAGATTCATTTTATTTATTTTTTTATTTATGGCTGTGTGGGGTCTTTGTCGCTGAACTTGGACCTTCTGCACTTTCAGTTAGTGGGAGCTCTCTCTAGTTGCAATGCATGAACTTCTCATTGTGGTGTTTTCTCTTGTTCCGGAGCACAGGCTCTTGGGCAAGAGAGCTTCAGTAATTGTGGCACGTGGGCATGGGCTTTGCTGTCCCAAAGCAGATGGGAACTTCCCAACCCAGGGATCGAACCCATGTCTTTTTCGATGGCAGGTGGATTCTTTACCACTGAGCCACCAGGGAAGCCCCATGATGTCTTTTACTTGACATTAGAACTTGACTTAAAAGCTATCTCTCACCTGTGCCACCTTCTCTTACTTTCCCAGTTGACTTTGGAGATTCCTGTCTGAGATCCCATAGTCCTTTGTTCTCCCATATCTTTACCATAGCATTCTTTTTAGCGGCAGCTGCAGAATCTCCACCTCAGAAAACGCAGGGGCAGAAATTTGGTTCGGGGTATTTGGGTTTGGAGGGTGATGCAGCTCCCTGACTTGTCTCACTGTCAAACACACTCTTCTTGCTTAGATGGTATCGACTTTTTTAACTGCGTAGCATGGCTTGCAGGATCTTAATTGCCCAACCAGGGATTGAACCCAGGCCAGCGGCAGTGGACTGGCCAAGTCCTAACCACTGGACTGCCAGGGAACTCCCATGTAGGGAGATTTTTTGGTGTGACTTTAGTGGAGGTGTTGAAAATGATGAGGATACTGTACTGAAGACCCCCCAGCACCCACCCGTTGGCACATCTGGGGGTTTGGGTGGGGCTGTTGGGGTCTGTTTAAAGGGAAGCCATCAGGAGGAAAGAGCACCAAGGCACACACATCAAGAGTGATGGGCCAGGGTCGTGGGAATAGTGGCTAAGTGTTGCTTTCCAGGCTATTTCATCATCCTCCAGCCCACAGCCCAGACAGAGAGGTTAGAGAGGCAGGTGGGGCCAGCCCCTGCGGGGTCTCGCAGGCCCTGGTATGCGGTGGGACCCCACTGTAGAGTTTGCAGCCAGGGAATTATCTGGTCTGAGCATGGTTCACACACACCACGCCCACTGTCTTGTGGAAACAAGGTTTAGAGGGACACATGGAAGTGGGGTCAACTTTGCATATGGGTCCTTGTGGCAACAATGGAGCGTCAAGGCAGCCATGGCCCTGGCAGTCGTTGCTCCTCTGGGCCCTCACGACGCTGGGAGACATGGTTATGAACATGGCGCCTCACAGGGGGGTCCAAACGGGGTAGCCAAGAACACACGCGACGCACACCCTGGGCAGCTCAGGCTCTTTCGAGATGGAGTTCCCAGAGGGAAGGTTGGGTAGGACCAGAACCAATGACATTCGCTTATGACCCTGCTGGTGGCCTCATTTTCCATCTCCAGGCTAGTGTTAGCGAGGCTTGGGAAACATGGGCGACACGTTTATTGCCATTTGCTTTTGGCTTGTTTTTGCTTTGTTTCAGCTGCCCCTCGCAGCATGTGAGATCTTAGCTCCCCAACCAGGAACTGAGCGCTGCCAGTGGAAGCACAGAGTCCTAACCACTGGACTGCCAGGGAATCCCCATATTGCCACTTGTTTTTCATCTGTCATTAAGAAGGATATTTGCAGTACCCAGAAATGATAAGCTTCCTCGGGGTTTTGAAACCACTCTTATGGCAAACACTAAAGAAGTACAAAGTATCATTATTAATGAAAGTGGACAAAAGTGACCATGAGTCAACAGTACTTTGTACTTGAACCATTTTCCAGCAAAGCATCTCAAAGGGCTGGCTATGTCTGAACATCATACCCTTCCACATAGATCTGTGATGACGACTTCTGTTAAGACCTATATATGACCCTTGTCAGGGTGAGATCACCGGCTGTTTCCCGAATCATAGAGATATTGGATAACAGCCTTGGTCAGGATATGGGTATTGCATTTGGCTTATAACAAGTTCCTGGCCCAGGCAGGTGGACTATTGCAGAAATGTGTGCGTTTGTGTGAACACTCAGTGGGGGTGGGTTAAACTCGATAAAACCAGGAGGAGGCAGGCTGCTAGAAGGGACATTAACTTTGACATTGAGGCAGAGTTCGGACACTGCTTTTCCGAGTATGCGACTAAAAAATTAACAAATACCCATGAGCCTCAGTTTCCTCTTTTGAAAAAGGAAGATGATAATTCATCCCATGATCAGTTATATGTGGATTAGATGAGCCAATATGAGCAAAGTACTTAGTACATAATAAGGGCTGAATAAATATTTCCTATAGCTCGTTCTTAATGACTACTTAACACATTTTTTTTAGAATGACTATTGTTCTTGAAAAAATTATTTGTGATTATATAAAATTTAATTCATAGGGAATTCCTGGAAGTCCAGTGAGTAGGACTCCACGTTTTCACTGCTAAGGGCCTGGGTTCAATCCTTGGTCTGCAAGATTCTGCAAGACTTGTGGCCCTGCAAAAAAAAAAAAAAAAAAAAAAAATCAAAACAAATACAACACAAAGAAGAAAGTAACAAATCATGAAATTTCCTACCACCAAGAAATAACTGTTTTTAACGCTAGGTTATAATCATTTCATACCTCTTTCTGTGCAAATAGGTAGTTTAATAGGTAGTTAGATGAGTGAGTGGATTAAAAATAACTTTACAGGGGCTTCTCTGGTGGCTCAGTGATAAACAATCCACCCGCCAATGCAGAAGACATGAGTTAGTTTCCTGACCCAGGAGGATCCCACATGCCGAGGAGCAATGAAGCCCCTGCGTTACGACTATTGAGTCTGTGCCCTAGAGCCTGGGGATCGCAGCTACTGAGTTCACGTGCCACAGCTACTGAAGCCCACGCACCTAGAGTCTGTGCTCTGCAGTAAGAGAAGCCTGTGCACCGAGACTAGAGCGTAGCCCACACAGCAGCAAAGACCAAGCACAGCCAGAAATAAATGAACGCAAACAAATAAAATTATTTTTAAAATAGCTTTCCATATTTGTATTTTGGTTAAAATGAAAATGTGAACTTTAATTTGGCGTACTGTAACAAGAGCTAAAGGAAGATGAAAAGATTTTCTGAACTTCAGGTAAATGCTTATGTACTAATTAGTGTTATTTGTTTCTTTGAGATTCACTCAGCTTATGAATAAAAGATAATTATAAAATACAATGATTCTTTTTAAATTACAGTTTCTGTTTAGCTCATATCTGTTTCCTGAATTGGTGCATGTTTGAGAGTTTCTGCTTAGTGCTTTTATACTTGGGATTACATCCTTTTGGATGAAATATTGTTCTTTTTTTTAAGCAAGAAGTTTATTTAAACAACAAAATGCTTGACTTGAAGGGAAAATTATTTCAGATTCATTTCTATGAGAGTAATTTATCCCTACTTAAAGACAGGATTCAACCGCTGGATCAGGAAGATCCCCTGGAGAAGGAAATGGCAACCTACTCCAGTGTTTTTGCCTGGGAAATCCCATGGACAGAGGAGCCTAGGCAGGCTACAGTCCATGGGGTCCCAAAGAATCTGACACAATTTAGCAACTAAATAACAACAAAGGCAGATTGCCCTACATGTAATAGCTTCATACAAAAATGTTATAAAATTCCTTGGTTTTACATTGATAAATGAAAAAATTTAAATTCCCCAATTAAACCAGGTATTCAAGGATTTTTATGTTGTTCTTTTTTTGTTAAACAGTGAGAATGAAATAACTCACCGGAATATAAAGATAAAAAGAACTGAATGAGCATACCAGTAATGGAGAGCAGCAGATATTTTCACAAATCCAATATTTCCCCCCTGGAAGGAATATTCTTTACTGAAATAAAAAAAATTTAATTGGAGTATAATTGCTTTACAATGTTGTGTTAGTTTCTGCAGTACAATGTGAATCAGCTGTACGTATACATATATCCCCTCCCTCTTGAGCCTCTCTCCCACCTCCTCCAATCCCACCCCGCTAGGTCATCAGCGAGCACTGAGCTGAGCTCACTGTGATATACGGCAGCTCCCCTCTAGCGATCTATTTTACACACGGCATCGTGTACGTGTCAATGCTGCTGCTGTACTGTGCACAGTCGTGTCTGGCTCTTTTCGACCCCGTGACTGCAGCCTACCCAGGCTCCTCTGTCCATGGTATATTCCAGGCAAGAGTACTGGAGTGGGTTGCCACTTCCTACTCCAGAGGATCTTCCCGACCCAGGGATCGAATCCATGTCTCTGCTATCACCAGCATTGGCAAGTGATATATATATATATATATATATTTTTTTTTTTTTACCACTGTGCCACCTGGGAAGCCCATTTATATCAATGTTACTTTCTCAATTCATCCCACCCTCTTCTTCCCACCCCCCCAGCTCCCCCACTGCATCCAAAAGTCTGTTCTCTGTCAGAATATTCTTTTCTTTTTCCTTTTTTTACTTAATTACTTTTGGCCGTGCTGGGTTTTCATTGGTGTGTGAGGGCTGTCTCTAGTTGTGGCGAGCGGGAACTATTCTCTAGCTCCAACGTGCAGGCTTCTCACTGCAGAGGCATTTCCTGTTGCAGAGCAGGGGCTCAGTAGCTGTGGTGCCCGGGCTTAATTGCTCTGCGTCATGTGGGATCTTCCCGGACCAGGGATCAATGGAAATTGTGTCCCCTTCATTGGCAGATGGATTCTTAATCACTGGGCCACCACCAAAGTCCCCTGAATAGTCTTGACTCATTTTCCCCCCTCTTTGGCCCTTCCTTTGAGCTGGTGGAAGCTATGGAAAGTTCTGAGGCTAGCTAAAGTTTCTTCTCATATGTAGGGTACACGTTCCTGCCTGAAGGCCTGTAGACTGCTTTCTCTTGCCTTGAAGTTTAATAGCTTAGCCCGAATCGGCTCCAGGCCAGTCGCTCTATTCATTTTTCGAGGTATGTGGTGTGCCCTTTGACTGCTGATTACCTCCTCCTGAATCTCTGCATGCTTTTCCTGTCTCATTTTTTTTTTTAGATTCTCTGCCTCTGAGTCATCCGTTACAACCAAGTGTTGGATTGTCTCTTTCTAACTTCCACAATTACGAATTTTTTCCCAGGTGCTTTCCTCTGTTTCTTTTCTTCTCTGCATTCACTGTGATTATCTGAAGCATTTCCTCTGTTAACAATTCTGATTTTTGATCATGCTGGTTCTCCAGATTTTCAAGGTGATGTTTTGGTCTTCTCTTCACTTCCTGTTCTGTAATTTCCCTTTCCATCTCATTCTGGGGGTCATTTTCTTGTGCTTCTGCTCTCATTTCATGATTCATCTATAAAGCACTTGTAGGAGCATTTTCTTCTAAGTGTGGGATGCATTTTCTTTCATACAGGTTTCTAAATGTTGTAGCGTTTCTAGGATTGTTCCTTCTCCCTTCTCTGCCTACATCCTCTGACTAGGGAATCGCTTCTGTCTTATGATCAAATGTCATGTAGATGCTAATGACTGGCAAACTTACACATTTAGCCCACTCCTATTTCTTCGAGTGAATTTTTAAAATTAATTAACTACTTTATTTTTGGCTGTGCTGGGCCTTTGATACAGGACACTGGATCTTTGTTGCCACCTGCCAGCTTTCTCTCGTTGTTTCAAGTAACAGCTACTCTCTAGTTGCGGTGTGCAGGCTTCTCATTCTGGTGGCTTCTCTTCTTGCAGAGCATGGGCTCTAGGGGGCTTGGGCTTCAGGAGTTGCAGCACCTGGGCTCAGTAGTTGTGGTGTGCGGACTTCGTTGCCCTGTGGCATGTGGGATATTACTTTTCAGACCAGGAATCGAACCCACGTCCCCTGCATTGGCAGGAGGGTTCTTCACCACTGGACCACCAGGGAAGTCCCCACACCTATCTGTTGAACTCAGATTAAACTTCAGCTGATTTCTTGACATCTTCACATCTAATATGTATCTCAGGATCCAAATGTCTTATACGAATCTGTTAGTTTTTATCTCCCACCTCCCAGTTTTCCTCCCTGGGTTATCTCTGTTAGAGTAAATGGCACCAATATTCACCCCGCTCCTCAAGCCGAAGGCTTAATAGACATCCTTCTCCTCATGGCCTGCAACCAGTCCACGACCAAATCCTGTTACATCTACCTCCTCAGTGTTCCCCAGAGTTTTGCATCTGTTTCATCTTCACCCCATTTTTACCTCTTGTCTGGATACTCCACTGACTCCTAACTGGCCTCTCTTCTTCCACTGTTGCCCCCTCAGGGATTTGTTCTCCACTTAGGAACGAGGATGGGGTGGTTTAAAACCTGTCTGCAAATTCTTTGATGTTTCTGTCATCAAGAGGTGGAATCCAGTTCCCCTTTGCTTGAATATGGACTTAGTTACCTGCTTCTAAGAATAGAATACCAAATACCTATGCCTTCACAGGCTAGGTCATAAAAGTATGATAAGCTGTCTAGCCACCTCTCTCTCCTGGGATGGTTGCTCTTGGGACCCATTCTCCATCCCTTAAGGGAGTCCAGGCCATGTGGAGAGGTTATGTGTGGGTGTTGCACTGGACAGCGACAGGGGAGGTCCCAACCAAGAGATCTCTGAGCAAGGAAACACTGAGATCACTCCAGCCCAGCCGTTGTTTAAAGGCAACCACGGTACAGCAGAAACTAACACAACAGTGTAAAGCAATTACACTCCAATTGAAAAAAAAAAAAAAAGACAACCACATAAGAGAGCTTGACCAAGAACCACATGGCTGAGGGCAGTCAACTCCCAGAATGGTGAGAATGATAGTGTGTGTTACTATTATCCCACATCCCTAAACTTGGAATGATCTGTTATACAGCAATAGATAACTGATGGACCAAGTGATTTTCAAGTATAAATAATATTGTGTGACTTCCCTGCTTGACAGCATTCACTATTTTAGAATTGAGTTTACTTTTTATTTTTATTTATTTGTTTTGCCTCATTGCATGGCTTGCAAGATCTTAGTTCCCTGACCAGGGATTGAACCCATGTCCTCAACAGTGAAAACTCAGAGTTCTAAGGGCCAGCAGGGAATTTCCTAGAATTGAGTTTCATGCAAAATCAAAACCAAATCTTAGCATGATCTGGCCCTGTCTTGCCATCTCTCTTCCCTCCTATACATTGTGCTCCAGCCCTGTAAGCACCAAGTGCGTTCTGTCCTCAGGACCTTTACACCTGCTCTTCTCTGCATGAAACAGACTTCTCATATCTCTTGCCGCGGCTGGATCTTTCTCATCTTCCAGACCTCAGTTCAAGCATCACCTCTGCAGAGGATTTCTTTCTCACCCATCCTCCTTTTGGTCACAGCACCTTGCTTAGTTCCCTCAGCAGATGCCACACTCAAAAATTAGTTCAGTTCAGTCACTCATTCGTGTCCGACTCTTTGCGACCCCATGAATTGCAGCACGCCAGGCCTCCCTGTCCATCGCCATCTCCTGGAGTTCACTCAGACTCACGTTCATCGAGTCGGTGATGCCATCCAGCCATCTCATCCTCTGTTGTCCCCCTTTCCTCCTGCCCCCAATCCCTCCCAGCATCAGAGTCTTTTCCAATGAGTCAACTCTTTGCATGGGGTGGCCAAAGTACTGGAGCTTCAGCTTCAGCATCATTCCTTCCAAAGAAATCCCAGGGTTGATCTCCTTCAGAATGGACTGGTTGGATCTCCTTGCAGTCCAGGGGACTCTCAAGAGTCTTCTCCAACACCGCAGTTCAAACGCATCAATTCTTCGGCGCTCAGCCTTCTTCACAGTCCAACTCTTTGTTTATTTTTAAAAATTGTGTTTTCTCCCTCCCCTCCACTAGAACATAAGCAACATATGGCAGGGGTCTCATCTCGTTCATTCTCAGAACCTAGCAGAGTAATTGACACATAGTAGGTATGCAATAAAGATATCCATCTTTAGAATGAATATCAAGGGAGCGAGATTTGTGACTTACTTCCTTTATGGAAATCCAAGCAAAGTGTTGAAATGTTCCCTCCCATGGCATTTCCTAGTATTGAGTCTGGACTAATTAAGAGAGAATAATCTGTTTTTTGCTGTCATCACTTTTTTGATTCATTCATTCATTCATTAAGCACAAGATTCCTTCTCTCAGAAGGAGGAGGTAAACAAACCATTAGTATTAAAGATATAATGTTAGGAGGTGATACATCTATGAAGAAAAATGAAGCAGGGCAAGGGGCTAGAGTGTGACTATTTAGGGGGACTGTTTTATTTAATTTATTTATTTTAAAAATTCTCAAGTTATATTTTAAAAAATATTAATTTATTTGGTTCTGTTGGGTCTTAGTTGCACAATGTGGGATATTTTAGTTGTGGCATGCTGAATCATAGTTCCCCAACCAGGGATGGAACCTGCACCGCTAGCATTGGCAATGAAGAATCTTAACCACTGGACCACCAGGTAAATCCCCTAAGTCCTGTCTTTTAATCAAAGATGGAACTCTGTACCAAATGGCTACATTTGGACACTTCCTAGTGTTATCTTGCTTTGCCTTTTAAATGACTCAGATATCGTTTCTGTGTGTCTAAATGATTAAGCATTCCAAGCACAATATGATCCAAAAGAGGACACAGTTTTATCCCAAAACACATTGAGTTGTATGTGTTAAATATATACAGCTTTCTATATGTCAATCATACCTCAGTAAAGTGGGTAGGGGGGATACGACTTTAAAGAAAATGAAACATGTTGGCATTTTTCTTAAACTTGAATTGTTACTGACTTACCTCAATCTCATTGGACCAGAATGAAAATGATCCTCTGTAACTCATTGGATGTTCTTAGACCCCAAAGCTCTTGCTAATGTGTTTTATTCTATCTCCAAGTGGAAAATCATTTTCCATTTCCACTTTAAGTTGCTCCCTGACATACTTAGTAAAGCTCCATTCTGGTTCACCAGAACAAAGGCATCCCGGGTTGCCCTGGAGTGAATGCTTTCATTGTCTGACTTTGTTGTGTCCTATTTCCAAGGGGAAAATTCCAGAGGTGGTGAGGGAGCAGACTGTACTAGCTCATAGCTTTCCTCCCTAGCTAAATACTTGAGGAACGAGCATGGATTGAGGGATATGAGAGATAAGCCAAAAGAAGGCTTGGAATCCCTTCTGGTGCTGAGAGGTGGAGGAGAGGGGGCTTTCTTGGTAGTCTAGTGACTAAGACTCGGAGCTCCCAATGCAGGGCAGGGGGTGGGGTGAGGGGGCTCAGGGCAGGTTCCATCCCTGGTCAGGGAACTGGATCCCATACATACAACTAAAGAACCTGCTTGCCGCAACTAAGACTCATGCAGCCAAATTAGGGGGGCGGGGAAAGGCTTGGAGGGGAGAGCAGTGAAGCCAGGGCTTGCACCTGCCCCTAACTTTCTGGAGGATATTCCTGGTTCTCCCTTAAGCCCTCCTTCTTTTTCTAACTTCCTTTCCCAGCCTTCTCTTCCCACTTTTTTGGTATTCTGGGAACTGTAGGGAATAGATATTAATCTTATTTCCATGGACAATATTTTAATGGAGGAGAGTCCAATAAACACTATTTCTGATTAAAAAAAAAAAAAAAAAAGAAAAGAAACAAACCTGTTCATCTCTTGAAATGACCACCTCTTCACCCTCCACTTTCTCCTTTCCTGATCTCTGGCCCCAGATTTCACTGAACCCCTTTAGACAAAACTGGCTTCCTTCGACTCTTTGGTCTTTTCAATGTGTTGTCTTGCATCTCAGTGCTTTTGTTTTTAAATTTTACATCTAGAGGTAAAGGTTAGGTTTCATATAAGCTGAGAGAAGATGTATAGAGAAGCAGAAAAATTATTTCAACCTTCAAGTAGCATTAACGTTGAAGATCTTTCTCATCTGTTCCCTGCTTGTTGGCCAGTGAATTCTTCTACAGATTTGTAGCATTTGTTTGCTTGTTTAAATAATGGAATTTAAAGAATCTGCCCACAATGTGGGAGACCGGAGTTCGATCACTGAGTTGGGAAGATCCCTGGAGAAGGGAATGGCAACCCACTCCAGTATTCTTGCCTGGAGAATCCCATGGACAGAGGACCCTGGTAGGCTACAGTCCATGGGGTTGCAAAGAATTGGACACAACTGAGCAAACACTGGTGGCTTACTGGTTAAGAATCCACCTTGCAATGCAGGGGCACAGGTTCAACCCCTGGTCTGGGAAGATCTCGCATGCCTCCGGGTGACAAAGGGGGTGCGCCACAGCTACTGAGCCTGTGCTCTAGAGCCCACAGCCACAACTACTTAAGCCCACCTGCCTTAGAGCCCGTGCTCTGCAGCAAGAGAAACCACTGCAAGGAGAAGCCTGTGCACGGCAACGAAAAGCAGCCCTGGCTTGCAGAAACTAGAGAAAGCTCACTCACAGCAGTGAAGACCCAACATGGCCAAAGATAAATAAGTTAAATAAATAAAAAACATCTTGAATAGTGGTACTGAGACTCCTCTCATAGTCCAGTGGCTAAGACTCTGCTCTCCCCATGCAGGGGACCTGGGTTCAGTTCCTGGTCAGGGAACTAACTAGATCCCACATGCTGCAGCTAAGACCTTGTGTAGCCAAATTAAACAAAACAAAACAAATATATATCCCTGGGTCGGGAAGATCCCCTGGAGAAGGAAATGGTAACCCACTCCAGTATTCTTACCTGGAGAATCCCATGGACAGAGAAGCCTGATAGGCTACAGTCCATGGGGTCGCAAAGAGTCTGACACGACTGAGTGACTTCACTTTTCACTATAGTGGTATTTATTTATTTTTGGCCATACCATGTGGCATGAGGGATCTTAGTTTCCTGACCAGGGATTAAACCCATACCCCAGAAAGTGGAAGCTCAGAATATTAATCACTGGAACACCAGGGAAGTCCCCCCAGAGTAGCAGCATTTGAATATTCTCTTTTACTTCGGGAAGAAAGTAACCTTTGTCCTCTCCTTTTTTTTTTAAGGGAATGAGCTCTTTTCAGAATGCAGTGCAAGGAAAAACACAGGTTGACACAAGGTGACACAAGTCCCTGCAGAAGAGGGGTGGGCATGGGGTCCCTCCCATGTGAGGACTCGCGCTCCGTGCAGAGAACGAGCAACCGGGGCCTTGCCCGCTCTTGGCTTTGGCCTCTCCCTGGGGGCTCTTCCTGGCCCGCAGCTGTCCCCACTGACCCTCAGACAGATCTGGACAAACATTGTCCTCTTTTACTCCTGTCCCGTGTGCCAACACTGTGGGGCTGAGGCTGATCTTGGCTTCACCCTGGAGTTGGGGGGCACCGTGGAGGCCCCCACTTCACACAGCCACCCTCCCCGAGCATCCAATCAGGACTGGCAGGTGCTTCCTGGGTCAGACCCCCAGGGACCTGCGGGCTGTGGTGTTGGGCAGTCATTCTGGATGCCCTGGTCCCCGCTGCCCACTCCAGCACTCAGAGGGACCAAGAGGCTGGCCTGTCCACTTCTGCCCCTCCTCGAGGAGCCTGGTCTCTACTCACCCAACTGGGAACAGCAAAGGTGTTTTCTGGCCTCAGGAGGGAGTTGGGAGCGGGCCGAACCATCACAGCCTTTGGCCTCAATGGCAAACAGAGTGGAGAGTCTCTTGGTTGAGGAGCTGGCACTGCCCAAGGGTTTGCATAAGCAGGAAGTTGAGAAATCCTGCTTGCTGGAGGGAGTGTGGGAGGCAAAGGGGACTGACTATCCCTTTAGGAGACAGTCTCCCATAGGTGACCTCTTGTGGAACGACTGACCTAAGTCTTCCTCTTCTCTGTCCACTTGGTGAATTAATTAGGCTCTTTGGAACTTGATTTCCTCATCTTTGAAGTTAAGGATAAGACCACAAGTTCCCTGAGATCCTTTTCTTTGTTTCTCTCCACGTGGGATCTTAATTCCCCAAGCAGAGATTAAACAGGGCCCTCATCAGTGACACTATGACTTCCTAACCACTGAACTCAGAGAAGGCGATGGCACCCCACTCCAGTACGCTTGCCTGGAAAATCCCATGGACAGAGGAGCCTGGTAGGCTGTGGTCCATGGGGTCGCGAAGAGTCGGACAGAACTGAGTGAATTCCCTTTGACTTTTCACTTTCATGCACTGGAGAAGGAAATGGCAACCCACTCCAGTGTTCTTGCCTGGAGAATCCCAGGGATGGGGAGCCTGGTGGGCTGCCGTCTATGGGGTCACACAGAGTCGGACACAACTGAAGTGACTTAGCAGCAGCAGCAGCAACCACTGAACTGCCAGGGAATTCTCCAAGATCCTTTCCATCTTGGCCGTTCTATGAGATAATTCATGAGATTGGTTGTCTAATAAGTAGACACTCAAAACAGTGCTGTGATCCTTAAGGAGGCCTTAGTGTCTTCCTATAACCTTGTGTGTATGTGTGTCTGTATGCTCAGTCCCTCAGTCTTATCTAACTTTGCAACCCCATGGACTATAGCCCACCAGGCTCCTCTGTCCATGAGATTTTCCAGGCAAGAATGCTGGAGTGGGCTGCCATTTTCTACTCCAGGGAATCTTCCTGACCCAAGGATTGAATGCATGTCTCTTGGGTCTCCTGCATTGGCAGGTGGATTCTTTACTGCTGCACCACCTGGGAAGCCCTATAACTTTGTAACCACCCTCAATAAGGAGGAAGTACTTGTAAAAAGGGACTGTTTCCCCTTTCTTCCTCTTTCCCTTCCTTCCTTCTTGGCATCCCTGCTTTTTTATAGCCTGAATTACCTTCTTCAATCATATGTCTTTTGACACTAGAGTTACCGTTTATAAACAGCCATTTGAGCCAGGTCTTGTGGATAAGGAAGGGTCAATCATGATGCCATAACTTTGGCTGTGACAGTTTCCCAGGGAGCATGCTGCAAACTCTGAAATGCTGTCTGCAATGCTGTCTGTGAGTCACTGGGCCACAGTTCAGACTTCTTGCCAAATTCAGAATCACACATAAAAAATATCCTTCCTGTCAAAGGAGTGAAGCACTGGGGCTTTCTCTGAATCCATTTCTTTTCTCAGTTCTGGAATTTTTAACTGCAGATTTTGATGTCTGGTTTGGTTGTACTAGGCACTCCCAGTGCTGTTTCCTTTAAAACTTCCTGACTGGTCCAGCTCCTGAGAGAAATCTTTGCATTTTATATGTCAAAATACGTGGACTAATAATTGCAGAAACATGTTACATATTCCAGGTTACTTTAAAAATTAGACCAAAGCTTTATTTACCGTTTACTTTTCAGCTTTCATGAAAGTGGTTAGCCATCATTTAAAGAGAACAGTATTTTCTGACCTTTCCCCTGTTTTCACAGGTTATGGGTTATGGGTTCACCCTGCATGGCAAGGGTGAATATTACAGGCAGACGGCTTCTTGCCCAGAAAGGCTAGGATACCATTTCCAACCATGTCACTGTGCAGATGTAGAACGAAAAGCCACTTGGCAGCAAGCTATATTGGGACTTCAGGAATCATGTGGGTGGCGGGATTTACTCGGCCTTTTCCTTTCAACCAGAAAATTCTACATTTCTGTGATGCTACCTCCTTCCCTACCTTCCACACACCATCTGTGGGCAGCTTCTGACATGGCTCCCGATAACCCTGCCTCTTGGGATTCACTCCCTTGGGTAATATCTTCCTCTGACATGTGGGTTGAACTTTATGACTTAAAAAAAATAGTATTTATTTATTACTTTTGGCTGCGTTGAGTCTTCGCTGCTGCACGGGCTACTCTCTAGTTGCAGTGCGAGGGCTTCTCACTGCGGCGGCTTTTCTTCTTGCAGCTTCCGGGCTCTAGAGCACAGGTTCAGTAGTTGTGGCACGCGGGCTGTGTTGCTCCGTGGCAAGTGGGATCCTCTCAGACCAGGGAGCAAAACTTTATCTCCTGCATTGGCAGGTGGATTCTTTACCACTGAACCACCAGAGAAACCTGGAATTTTAAAAATATTTATTTAATGTACTTATCTGATTGCCTCAGGTCTTAGTTGGGGCATGTGGGAGCTAGTTCCCTGACCAGGAATTGAACCTAGCCCCCTGCATTGGGAATATGAAGTCCCACCACCAGGGAAGTTCCCCTGACTGGTTTCTAAGGAATAGAACGCACACAGATGATCAGATGTCACTTTCACGATTAGGTTACTTACAACACTGGGACTTCCGTCTCACTACCTCTTTCCTTTGCTTGCACTCTCTTGCTTGCTTTGCTTTCTCACCCAGATGAAGTAAGCTGCCACCTGAAAAGACTCAGATAGTTCAGAGCTGAGGTTGACCTGTGAGCAGCAGTCATCAAGGAACGAAGGCTCCCAGTCCAACAACCAGTGCAGAGGTGAATCTTGCCAAAACCATGCGATGGAGCTTTGAAGCAGCCCCTTCTCCAGTTCAAGCTTCAGATAAGACTGCAGCCTTGGCTGAAACCTTAGTACAGCCTTTTGAGAAACTCTAAGAGGACCCAGCTGGGCTGCGGATTCCTGGAAATCCAGGTTCCTGACTGAGAGAAACCGGGGGAAACAAGAACTATTGGGTTTTGTTGTTGTTGCTGCTGTTTTGCTTTTGGCCACACCTGCGCCTTGCAGGATCTTAGTTCCCTGACCAAAGATCAAACCTGTGCCCCCTGCATTGGCAGCACAGAGTCTCAACCACTGGATCACCAGGGAAATCCCACTATTGCTGTTTTAAGTCACTAAAGGTTTAAGGTTTGGGTGCTAGTTTGTGATGCAGCAGCAAATAACCAATATATCATTCAATATCATCAAAAACTCTCACTCTCTTAATGGTTTATTGACCAGAACTCCTTTTAGTGTAGCAACTGTTTTGCTTTTAGTTTTCATTTGACTGAAATTTACTATCAAAGGGGTTGGAATCAGCCATCTAGAAAGTGCCCCTCAGCTGTAAATTTCAGAGACAAATTCTTTGTTCCAAAAAACAAAACATTCTTTTTTTTTTTTTTTTTTTTCATCCTTATGAAATAAGAAGGCTTAAGTAGCCACAGTTGCTGGCACAAATAAACCGGCTGGCTGTGCAGATGGCTGCTGGTGTGAGCGGATTCAGGGGCAGGGTGTGCAGCTGTGACACTTACAAGCTCTTTTGAACCTTCACCCTCTGGAGAAACTCAGGGTTCTCAGTGTCAGCCACCCCTCTCCCACTCTGCATGGACTCTGACTCACTTTACAGTTTGCTCTTATTGTGGGTTCTTGTCCCATGGTTGGTTTAGTTGCTAAGGGATGTCCAACTCTTTGTGACCCCATGGACTGTAGCCCGCCAGCCTCCTGTGTTCATGGGATTTCCCAGGCAAGAATACTGGAGTGGGTTGCATGTCCTTCTTCAGGGGATCTTTCCCAAGGGATCAAACCTGGGCCTCCTGCATTGCAGGCGGATTCTTTACCAACTAAGCCATGAGGTAAGACCCATAGCATTTTTAAAAATTATGTATTTATTTACTTATTTGGTTGTGCCTGGTCTTAGTTGCACCATATGGGATCTAGTTCCCTGACCAGGGATCAAACCCAGTCTCTTGCATTGAAAACTCAAGTCTTAGCCATGGGACAACCAGGGAAGTCCCAGCATTGTTAGAGATACCTCTGAGATTCCTTTCTTCTTTCTTTTTCTGAGAAAGAATGCCTGAGTCTTCCCTTCCCTTCTTCCTTTGAGGACACTGAGGCAAAGACAGGTTAAGCGGCCCACCCCTGGCCAGATCCTGACTCGTCCCTCCTTAAGGCAGGGCACCTCTACCTTCACTGAGAAAGGAATTCCAAGCCTCTTTAGAATGCTGATGTGGCTACCAGCACACCCTGAATCGTCTGACTTGAACGTTTCATGCTGCTACCTAAATTTTCTCGAGTTCTATGAAAGTGATATCGTCAGCTTTCAACTATTTTCTCTTCTTCCTTTTCTTTCTTTTAAATTAATTTATACTGGAGTATAGCAAGGCCTGGAGTTCTGCAGTCCCTGGGCTCACAGAGTCGGACATGACTGGGCAACTAAGCAACAACATAGTTGCTTTAAAATGTTGTTTCAGTTTCTACTGTACCCAGTTTGGAGATACAGATATCCCCTCTTTTGGGATTTACTTCCCGTTTAGGTCACTACAGAGCACTGAGTAGAGTTCCCTGTGCTATAACAGTATGTTCTCAGTTTTATTATTTTATACATGGTATCAATAGTGTATAAATGTCAATCCCAGTCTAATTCATCCTGCTCCTCTTTCCCCTCTTTCTAATTTCCCTATTTTCTGCTCCTTTCTCCCTCTCTTTATGTCATCTTCTTATATCATCTGCTTTAAGTAAAGACATGAAAAAGTTTGTTCTTTTAAAAAACAAGTTGATATATATATATGATATATACACACATCAAATGTTTATATATATATACCTGAAATAAGTTGATATATATATATATATATATATATAGTATACACTGTGCTTAGTAGCTCAGTGGTGTCCAACTCTTTGTGACCCCGTGGAAGGCGCCTCTGTCCATGGGGATTCTCCATAAATAGATATAAAATGGAAATAAACAATGAATTTCAGGATGCAACCAAAATGAGGTAGCATGACTTCTAAGGCTAGATCCCAAAAGGCAACGTGCTTTTCAACTCGTTTACTGGAACACTTACCCTGGAGCCCTGAGCTGCCATAGAAGGAGTGGTTTGAGGCTACCATGTTGTGGGGAAGCTCAAACTAACCCACATGGAGTGACCTCATAGGGAGGTCACGAACGACATGAAGAGGGAGAGTGAGAGATACCAGCCAGGCCCTGCTGCTTCTTCCCCCTGCTGTTCCTCTCCTAAACGTTTTCTAATTTCAACCACATGGGGAGACACTGAGCCAACCAAGCCGTCCTCAAACTCCCAACCCATAAAAACTGTGAAATATAACAAAACGATTGTTGCTGTTTTAAGCCACTAAATTTGGGGATAATTTGTGATGCAGCCATAGATAAGTAACAGTAACTTGCCCCCTCACTTTTAAGTCATAGAGCTGAGATTTGAGTTGTCGATGCCGCGAATAAAAAGACAACACATGCATACATGAAGACACATTTTTTTAATCTTCAGGTATAGCTAGGAGGAGAACTGGTTATTGCACACTCACTGGCATTCACAATCCACAGGCTAAGTTATAACTTAGCATAACTTTGCTTGCACACATTGATGAGCTCTGAGAGACTCAAATTACACAGCAAAGTCAGACTTTTTCTTTTAAAACATGTCTGGCTTCTCTCTAGCATGTGAATGGCCAGAGTTCTTTTCAAAGACTAACCCTGGAAGGGAAGGGCTGGTTGAAAAAAAATGTAGATTCCTGAGTGCCGCCCAGATCTCTAAGTCTGATTCTCTTGGTGGTAGGATCAGGAATCTGAATTTTTAACAACTCTCTGGGTGGTTCTGTTCTTATTTTCTCTCTCTCTCTCTCTCTCTCTTTTTTTTTAATTTGGCTGTGCCAGGTCTTAGTTGCAGCACGCAGGATCTTTAGTGGCAACACATGGAACCTTCTGGTTGCAGCCCATGAGATCTAGTTCCTTGACCAGGGATGGATCCTGGGCCCCCTGTATTGGGAGCACAGAATCTTAGCCACTGGACCACCAGGGAAGTCCCTCTCTAGGTGCTTCCTAAGCACATTAGAATTTGAAAACAGCTGCTCTGTACAGGCCAACATTATTTGACTTGGAGAATATTCTAGGCAGGCCTTCCTAATGTGCCTCTCCAGGAAAATCATGGAATCACTAACCCTTCAATCAATGTAACTCCTTGAATTTGCCTGATTGTAAGGATCACCTAGGGGATTTGACAAAGATATACATTTCTAGGTCTCTGCTGGGATTCTGAAAAGAAGCAAAGCCAAGGAATCATAATTTTATATTAGTTGCTAAGGGAATTCCCTGGTGGTCCAGTGGTTAGGACTCCAAGCTTTCACTGCCAGGGGCACGTGNCTTTTAAAAAACAAGTTGATATATATATATGATATATACACACATCAAATGTTTATATATATATACCTGAAATAAGTTGATATATATATATATATATATATATAGTATACACTGTGCTTAGTAGCTCAGTGGTGTCCAACTCTTTGTGACCCCGTGGAAGGCGCCTCTGTCCATGGGGATTCTCCATAAATAGATATAAAATGGAAATAAACAATGAATTTCAGGATGCAACCAAAATGAGGTAGCATGACTTCTAAGGCTAGATCCCAAAAGGCAACGTGCTTTTCAACTCGTTTACTGGAACACTTACCCTGGAGCCCTGAGCTGCCATAGAAGGAGTGGTTTGAGGCTACCATGTTGTGGGGAAGCTCAAACTAACCCACATGGAGTGACCTCATAGGGAGGTCACGAACGACATGAAGAGGGAGAGTGAGAGATACCAGCCAGGCCCTGCTGCTTCTTCCCCCTGCTGTTCCTCTCCTAAACGTTTTCTAATTTCAACCACATGGGGAGACACTGAGCCAACCAAGCCGTCCTCAAACTCCCAACCCATAAAAACTGTGAAATATAACAAAACGATTGTTGCTGTTTTAAGCCACTAAATTTGGGGATAATTTGTGATGCAGCCATAGATAAGTAACAGTAACTTGCCCCCTCACTTTTAAGTCATAGAGCTGAGATTTGAGTTGTCGATGCCGCGAATAAAAAGACAACACATGCATACATGAAGACACATTTTTTTAATCTTCAGGTATAGCTAGGAGGAGAACTGGTTATTGCACACTCACTGGCATTCACAATCCACAGGCTAAGTTATAACTTAGCATAACTTTGCTTGCACACATTGATGAGCTCTGAGAGACTCAAATTACACAGCAAAGTCAGACTTTTTCTTTTAAAACATGTCTGGCTTCTCTCTAGCATGTGAATGGCCAGAGTTCTTTTCAAAGACTAACCCTGGAAGGGAAGGGCTGGTTGAAAAAAAATGTAGATTCCTGAGTGCCGCCCAGATCTCTAAGTCTGATTCTCTTGGTGGTAGGATCAGGAATCTGAATTTTTAACAACTCTCTGGGTGGTTCTGTTCTTATTTTCTCTCTCTCTCTCTCTCTCTCTTTTTTTTTAATTTGGCTGTGCCAGGTCTTAGTTGCAGCACGCAGGATCTTTAGTGGCAACACATGGAACCTTCTGGTTGCAGCCCATGAGATCTAGTTCCTTGACCAGGGATGGATCCTGGGCCCCCTGTATTGGGAGCACAGAATCTTAGCCACTGGACCACCAGGGAAGTCCCTCTCTAGGTGCTTCCTAAGCACATTAGAATTTGAAAACAGCTGCTCTGTACAGGCCAACATTATTTGACTTGGAGAATATTCTAGGCAGGCCTTCCTAATGTGCCTCTCCAGGAAAATCATGGAATCACTAACCCTTCAATCAATGTAACTCCTTGAATTTGCCTGATTGTAAGGATCACCTAGGGGATTTGACAAAGATATACATTTCTAGGTCTCTGCTGGGATTCTGAAAAGAAGCAAAGCCAAGGAATCATAATTTTATATTAGTTGCTAAGGGAATTCCCTGGTGGTCCAGTGGTTAGGACTCCAAGCTTTCACTGCCAGGGGCACGTGTTCAGTCTCTGGTCAGGGAGCTAAGATCTCACAAGACCTTCAATGTGGTCCAAAAAAATAAATAAATAAATAGTTGTTCAATGTTCTTCTAAGTAACTACACAAATTTATGTGCTTCATGGAGTTATTGAAATATAGATCAGCAAGATTTTGGATAGCATTTACCCAAAATGATAATTTTAGTTTTCAAATAGCAGTGTATTTTAAGCCATCACTTCCAGAAGGATTAAATTTCACTGAATGCTTTATTTTTCTTTTATCCATAGAGATGAGGATTAAGATGACAATACGTAGCATTTGGGCTTCCCAGGCAGTGCTAGTGGTAAAAAACCCACCTTTCAGTGCAGGTAGACGTAAGAGATGCGGGTTCGATCCCTGGGTCGGGAAGATCCCCTGGAGAAGGGCACAGGCAACCCACTCCATTTTTCTTGCCTGGAGAATCCCATGGACAGAGGAGCCTGGCAGGCTGCAGTCCATAGGGCCCACAGAGTCGGATACAACTGAAGCAACCTAGCACATACACACCCGCTTAGTATTTGTTGGGCACTTATTCTGTGCCAGGCACCATACATTTAATCCTCCCCAAACCTTGGAAGGAAAGTTATGACCAACCTAGATAGCATATTCAAAAGCAGAAACATTACTTTGCCTACAAAGGTCCGTCTAGTCAAGGCTATGGTTTTTCCAGTAGTCATGTATGGATGTAAGAGTTGGACTGTGAAGAAAGCTGAGCGCCGAAGAATTGATGCTTTTGAACTGTGGTGTTGGAGAAGACTCTTGAGAGTCCCTTGGACNTTTTTTTTGGCTTGCCTGCTCAAGAATCATTTTCACATCATTGATGGTGAAATAATGGAGGCTTCATTTCCAAAAGAGAAGACAACTGACAAATACTAATTGCCTGTAACTGAGCGCTGAAGAATTGATGCTTTTGAACTGTGGTGTTGGAGAAGACTCTTGAGAGTCCCTTGGACTGCAAGGAGATCCAACCAGTCCATTCTGAAGGAAATCAGTCCTGGGTGTTCTTTGGAAGGAATGATGCTGAAGCTGAAACTCCAGTACTTTGTCTACCTCATGTGAAGAGTTGACTCATTGGAAAAGACTCTGATGCTGAAAGGGATTGGGGATGACAGAGGATGAGATGGCTAGATGGCATCACTGACTCGATGGATGTGATTTTGAATGAACTCTGGGAGTTGGTGATGGACAGGGAGGCCTGGCATGCTGCAATTCATGGGGTCACAAAGAGTCGGACATGACTGAGCGACTGAACTAAACTGAACTGAACTGAAACCTTTTGAGGCAGGTACTATTGCTATCCATATTTCAAGTTTATTTTTTTTGGCTGAGCTGCACAGCTTGTGGCATCCTAATCCCATCACCAGGGATTGAACCTCACCCCCTGCAGTGGAAGTACGGTGTCTTAACCACTGGACACCAGAGAAATTCCACTATCCCTGTTTTATAGGTGAAGACTCTGAGGCAGAGGGAGGTTATGTACCTTTTCAGGTACACCCAGCTTGATAAATTAGAGCTATGATTCCAACCCATGTGTTTAACCCATGCAATACTGCCTCTCTGCCCTTACCCCAGTCCAATTCATCTGATGTTCAGAATGTGCCTTTGGGGCTTTCCTGGTCATCCAGGGGTTGAGAATCTGCCTACCAAAGCAGGGAACATGGATTCAGTCCCTGGTCAGGGAACTAAGATCTCACATGCCACAGAGCAAATAAGCCAAAACTAACTAAGTAAATAAAAAATTTTTAAATGTCTTTGTTCAATATGCTTTTGTGAAATGTATTTCTTGTATAAAACAGAAGCTTTACCTGGTGCTGTTGTGACTCATGGCCAAAAGATTGCTAGAAGACTTGCTCCTAACACACAGAGGCTTCTTCTAAAAGAATATTTTCTACACCAGCAAGAAAAGCTTGCCAATTTAAATTATGAGAGAAGGTAAAGCCTTTTGTAGGACTTCCCTGGTTGCTCAGATGGTAAAGAATCTGCCTGCAATGCAGGAGACCCAGGCTCAATCCCTGGGTTGGGAAGACTCCCTGGAGAAGGGGATGGCAGATCACTCCAGTATTCTGCCTGGAGAATCCCCATGGACAGAGGAGCCTGGTGGGCTACAGTCTATGGGATTACAAAGAGTTGGACACAACTGAACAACTAACACATTCACACTTTTAGATAATTATTTTTGAATGATTTATTCTTGAGCTTCTTCTGAATTGATGAGTGTCACAGAGTATCTTGGAAAGCCTCTAATTAAGGAGTTTTAAAATATACAAAATGGTGAGCACTCATAGAGTTATCATTGAAGACAACTGTTTTTTAACACCTAATCCTGAAACCAAGCAAAGGGCTTATGCAGAAAGCCAAACTGTCCATGGAAGTGTGCAGTAAAGTAAGGAATTACTGCAGTTACATGGCATCAGGCAAGGATATGCGAACAGCCTGCCCACTCCATCCTGGGCAGTGAGACTGGGGATCTTTTAAAGGGGAGAAACAAAGAGACTGGAATTAATCATCATCTTGTGACATTTCTGTGACATTTTAAAAACTGATGTATAGTTGATCTACAGTATTGTGTTAGTTTCAGGTGTATAGCAAAATAACTCAGTTATCTATATATATATATATCGATATATATATATATCAGGTTATTTTCCACTATAGGTTGTTATGAGATACTGAATACCGACCCAGTGCTACAGAGCAAATGCTTGTTACTTATCTATTTCATGTATAGTAGTTTATATCTCTTAATCTCACTCTCCTAATTTATCCCTCTCCTTTCCCCTTTTGGTAACCATATGTTTGTTTCCTATGTCTGAGTGTGCTTCTATTGTGTAGTGTTATTTTTTAAATTCTACATATACATGATATCATATAATATATATTTCTCTCTGTCTGACTTACTTCATTTAGTATATTCTCTAAATCCATCCACATGCTGAAAATGGCAGTGTTTCATTAATTTTTATGGCTGAGTAATATTCCTGTGTATGTGTGTGTGACATCTTCTTAAACCAATCACCTACTTTTTTAAAAATCCATCTTCTATTGATGGGCACTTGGGTTGTTTGTCTTGGCTACTGCAAACAGTGCTGTGATGAACATTGGTGTGCATGTATCTTTCTGAGTTAAAGTTTTCATCATTTCTGGAAATATGCCTAGGAGTGGGATTGCTGGATCATATGGTAAATCTATTTTTAGTTTTTAAAGGAATCCTCCATCCTGCTTTCCTTAGTGGCTACAGGAATTTTCTGTGAGATTTCTTTCTTTCTGTCTTTCCTTTCTTAAAAAAAAAAAAAGAAAAGTAAGTCTTTATTTCCTTGTTTCACAAATAAAGCCGGCTCAGTTGGTTGCTTTCTGTGACATTTCTTAATAGTATTTTTGGAAGCCAGGATATCTCTGGCCAAGTGGTCTGTGACTTGGGGGCCCATTAGGTTATCTTGTTCTGGAGAACCAACCCAAGTTTGTACACTAAGATGATATCTATAAGAGCGATTTTAGCATATTAATGATGTTATTGACAATTGCCATTCTTGTCATCGGGCTTCCCTGGTGGCTCAGATGGTAAGAAATCTGCCTTCAATATGTGAGACCTGGGTTCTATCCCTGGGTCAGGAAGACTCCCTGAAGAAGGGAATGGCTGCCCAGTCCAGTATTCTTGCCTGGAGAATTCCATGAACTGAGAAGCGTGGCAGACCAAAGTCCGTGGGTCACCAAGAGTCAGACATGACTGAGCAACTAACACTTTCATTCTTGTCATCTGACTCTGATGAATGTTCAGTTAGCAGAGGATTGAGGTCAGAGGGGACAAGAAAGGGAATAAAGTTTTGGAGAGAGATTAGTCATAGTCTCATTAAGGGAACTCACTTTTAGAAGGGCTGGGTTTCAATCCTACTAGGAATTTGGCAACTTGGTATGGGTTTATTTATTATGTTTTCCTCTAAACTGAAAGCATGCATGTTGATTAGCTCAAATGTATTCTCATCCTCATATAGTGTAGAAAACAAATGCAAGAGGAGAAGCGTGTGGACACCTGCTGGTGGTCTGGTGGTTAAGACTCTGTGCTTCCACCACAGGGGCCAAGGGTTCCATCCCTGCTCAAGGGACTAAGATCCCACATAAGGCGTGATGCAGCCAAAAAAAAAAAAAGAAGAGAAAGTGTGATGTGGTGTGTAAGGAGGGTCAGGTGCAACTTATATTTGGCTTCACTGCTGACTGGAGTGTGGCTTATGAGAAATGAACTCATCTCTTTATGGGTGGTACATGAGCCCCCTTGAAGAATCTCAGAGAAGGACCCTGTAAAGCCAGGGGTTTCTACAGTCACATAGATTGAGTATTCAAGGTGATAGAATGTGGGAGAACATACAGATATACAGGTTAACCCAGCAGGATGAAAAACATCTTGAAATTGGCATGAAGATCAGGGAGATGTCCCAACCTGTCTCATGCTGGGACTATGGGGAAAACACTGATTAAGACACAGCAGGTCTCTATGGAGAGATTAGATTTGGTGAGTGAGAGAATCGAAGAGCTAGTAGGAGAGAAGGGTATTTCAATTATTCTTACTTCATAATATATCACTTGAAAACTTTAGAGGCTTAATACAATAATCTCTCTCTCTCTCTTTTTTTTTTTTACGACTTGATTCAGTTAGGTGGTTTGTTTGTAGGTCTCTGATGCTATTGCTATGTCTGGGGCTGGAATTATCATAAAGTCTTCTTCAGTCCCATGTCTGGTGACTGATGTTGACAGTCAGCTGAGACCTGAGGCTGTTGGCCTTTTCTGTGTGGCTTGGGCTTCCTCACACCGGGGTGACTGGCTTCAACCAGCAAGCACCTCAAGAAGACCACGAAGTGGTTTGTTGTCTAGTCTCAGAAGACACAGAGCATCATTTCTGCCACAGTTAGACTCTCCCTGATTTAAGGGGAGGGACCATCACCCCAAACTCTGGATGGGAGCAGGGCCAATATCACGTTGCAGAAGAGCATGTCGGGTGGGAGACCTATTTGCCGCCATCTTGGAAAACGCAATCTGCCGTAACAGGGGCGAACAAAGGGCAGAATATAGGTGTTTAAGATGTTAGAAACCTGGCCATTCAAAAGGGCCACAAGGACCACTCCTGTGGGCTATTGAGGTAGAATGGCAGCAAAGGTCATCACAGTTAAGGAAGATATGGGACAATTAGTCAGGAGAGTGGCGTGGCCATCTACAAGGACACTGACATCCGTGGGAAAACAGGGGGCTTGAGAGAGGCGTGCCAAAGGCAGAACGATCAGATGCTATGGTAGAGGCTTTCTGGAGTTTTTGCCTTTTGTTCCTAGGTGATGAAAAAAAGTAATCTCTGGTGGGGAGAACTTCTCTTTTATTTGGAAAAAGATATATATATATATTTGGGGCAGTAATTTTATTTTATTTTATTTTTTTCCATCTCAGGTGTACATGAGTTCCCCATCTTGAATTGAATCCCAATTCCTAATTGATATCTATAGGACATTTCACCCCAAAACAATGAATTTCACCTTTTTCTCAAGTGCACACGGAACCTTCTCCAGGATAGATCACATCCTGGGCCATAAATCTCATCTTGATAAATTCAAAAAANGGGGTTCACGGAGGGTGGGTCCCGGCTGGCTTGACAGATTTCCTGGTTCTCGCCCCGGGAGGCGGGTCGGGGGTGCGGGACGCTGCTCGAAGGAGCCGTGAGGTCAGTGTCCACCCCTCGTCCGGGGTCGCCGCTGCTGCCCTAGGCTGTGCGGCCGGCGTGGGCTCGGAGGTTGCATTTCCCAATGTCTTCCCGGTGCTAGGACAGGTGTTTCCGTGGTCAGGCCTCTTTGTACTCTGGAACGCTGATGGGAATTTTGCAGACTTCTTGAGACAGTGACATTTGCGGGCAAACACGAATTTGACCCTACTCTGGAAGAAGATACCGGCACTCAACATATCTGATTTCTTGGATTCCCCCTCGTATATTTCAGGGTGCCCTGTGGCCTGAGTTTGGGTCTAGTCTCAGCTTAATTTCAGTAAAATATGTCATGTGTGATGACGATGTTTGGGGAATAAGGGTGACTTTTAAACGTTGTTGGTTATTATAATGAAGTACCTACCGAAGATTAAAAATACATAAATTGCTAAACTGGAGGGATTGGTTTGTTTTACTGATAATCTTAGGTTTTTAAGCATGTTGTAGTTGATTTATCTGTTACACTTTATTTTCTGCGTTAGATTTTCCTAGGCAAATTACTTTGAAAAAAAAAAAAGGAATTTACATCTTTAAAGTGACAGCTTTTTAAAATTTTTTTGAGGAGGGTTCCTTTTTAAAAAATAGCAAAAGTAAAATAAATTATTTTACAATTGCTAGGTTACACAGGTTGCACAGTTAATAGGGACATACTATGCCTAATATTTTGAGTTTGTTAGCGGTAATTACCTTTGAACAGTTTTTCTCCTGTTGATCTGTAAATTACTAGGCAGACAGTCATGTATATAGCTCACTAGTTATTTTGACCTACATATTGGCGATTATATGAACAACCTAGCATTGGAGTTTGTCTTGTTACTATTTACAAGCTCTAGGCTGAGGATCTTTTCCCTTTAATGTTCTTAGTGAGCCAAGTACTCTTTCTCATCTGTAACTTTTTAGTGGGAAAATAGTTATCATTATTGCTACATTAGACACAATGTGTTTAAAATGTAGATACCAGTTAAAATACAACAAACTAACAAAAAGTTTACATTTGTTGTTGGATATTTTGAATGAAATTAATAGATCTAACAGACTCTCAAGATACCCTTTGAGTACGGCTGAGTGTATTTTATGTAAACATTTGTATATTATTTTCACTATCCATTGGGAAGGACTTTTATGCTTAGAGTACCTTGCACCCAAAGTTAGCTGAATAAATATATAATGAAAAGACTGTGCAGCAATATATATCAGGTATTTGAAAAAAGAAGAAATAAAGTAAGTTTTGATATTAGATTAATGTGGAATTTAAGCAGAATTATTACCAGTTTTAGCTTTTGGATACATTATAGTCTATAATAAATTTTACTAGATCTGTTAAGTTTTGGGCATGGAAAGAGTGATTTATGTTATCCAGACTGTATGTTTAAGTTCTTAAAATTGGTTCTCCTTTTAAAAAGAGTGGTTTTGAGTCATGTAGTAAGTACAGATTTTAAATATTTTCTGTTATGTGTCCTACAAGATACAGGTTTTTGTGCTCTGATTTCTTTTTAATAAGTCACCATAAAATAATATAAATAGCATCAAGTGAGATTATGTGTAAGACTGAAAAATCTGGATCTCTATAATTTTAAATGTGAATTTAATATGTTGTGACTGAAACTAATATTTAATTGTGTAGCTGTGTACATAGACTATTTTAAATTTGCTCACCAAAGGAGGTAAGAAATAAGACATGCTAATAAGAGAAGTAAATAGCTTATTTGCCATGTATACAGTAAAATTCAAGAAATTTATTAGTTTGACCAACTTGTTTGTAAACTACTTGTAAAGCCATATATATATATATACACATACTATATCTATCTATATACATTATATGTATATATATACACACACAATGGAGATAGAGAAATTTGGAAATTTGCTTGAGTCTGATTTATAGACCAATTTTCTTTTGGAAGTAGTAGACTAAACCTAATTAAAAGTTTTTATTTTGTCAAAGTGAAAAAGGCTTTAAATAAAAGCAAATTATTGGAGGCCTCAAGTAGTAGATCTTTTTATTTGACTTAAGTATTGATTGCCACCTAGCAGTAGTAGTAAAGAATGTGACTATTTTAGGAACAGAAAGTTTGCGCCCAGGTTTGAGTGAGTAGAATTTAAGATAAAGAATGAGAAAAATCAACCAGTGAAACAAATCTTGAGGAAAGTTCTCTGCCCAACCCAACATTAACTCATGTGAGTTTTGGATTGCTGAAACTCACTTTATTCCCATTTCTCAATCCTTCAATGTCCCAATCCAAGTGAAATAGAGATTAATGAGAGAGTCTTGAGGTGTATGTATGAAGTCCTCTGTTATTTTGGGAGGCATCATTGTCTAAGGAAGTAGTTCCCCAATTTTTTTTTATTTCAGAAGTACCCCCCCCCTCAAATTGGGAGGCTGCAGGAGAGGTGCTGGGCTTCTTCCTAGTGGTAAAGAACCCACCTGCTAATGCAGGAGACGAAAGAGACACACTGTCTACTGTCTGTNGTTATTTTGGGAGGCATCATTGTCTAAGGAAGTAGTTCCCCAATTTTTTTTTATTTCAGAAGTACCCCCCCCCTCAAATTGGGAGGCTGCAGGAGAGGTGCTGGGCTTCTTCCTAGTGGTAAAGAACCCACCTGCTAATGCAGGAGACGAAAGAGACACACTGTCTACTGTCTGTCATTTTAAGTAAGGATATTTTAACTCAGATAATTAGAACCGAATCTCAGCATGAAAGACTTTTAAATTTGAATCAGTTAGCTTTGTTGAAAAGTTTACTTTCTTTTTACTTTTCCTCATTTACCTTTAAATTACTATAAAACATCATTGCAAGTCTACACCAGCCTGCCAGCTAATCCCTGTCTAGTGCACTGAGCTCAGATCCAAAGATTTTTGGTGGACTCCTAGCTCTTCACTTATTAGACTGTGACATCAAGCTAGTTGTCATCTTCATGGAGCCATAGTCACTTCTCCTGTTCAATAGGGGTATTAAAACCTACTTTGCCAGATGAATGGTAGGATTAAAAAGGATACACGGAATGAATAAACGGATGATACTTGGAGTAAAGTATGTACTAAATTAGTTACAGCCGTTATTGACGGGAGGTGGAATGATTTTTTTTTTTGCAGTGTCTCATCATAAATGCCTTTAAATAGTAGAAGTTTCTTGTTTTAGGTGTAGTATTTATGTATTTTAAATGTAAATTGTTCTAGTGTACTTTATTGCTGGGGCTTCCCAGGTGGTTCAGTGGTAAAGAATCCTGCCAGTGCAGGAGACAGGAGATGCTGGTTTGATCCCTGGGTTGGGAAGATCCCTTGGAGAAGAAAATAGCAACCCAGTATTATTGCCTAGAAAATCTCATGGACAGAGGAGCCTGGTGGGCTGCAGTCCATGAGGTCATGAAGTGTTAGATACAACTTAGCAACTGAGCATGCACACGTGCATTTTATTGCTCACTCCATGGCATAGTAGAAAGACTTTAGTATAAAAACTTAAAGTCCAGAGATTTCCTTGGTAGTCTAGTGGTTAAGACTTCGACTTCCAGTGCAGGGGGCATGGGTTCAATCCCTTGATCAGGGAGCAAAGTCCCACGTGCCTTGGGGTCAAAAAACCAAAACATAAAACAGAAGCAGTATTGTAACAAATTTTTTTAAAAAATGGTCCATGTTAAAAAAACACACAAAACTTAATAAAATCCATTTAAACAACTCCAAAGGTATGGCGAGAGACACAAAATAATGAGCAGAATATTCTTTAAAGGTATTTCCTGTAAGTTGCATTAGACCCCTTCTAAGAAGAGCTTTTATGTAAGACAGAAATAATCTTGAAAGATTAATAAGCTTGACGGTTCATGTTGTCAGAAAGTTGCCTTACTTTGCAAAATGTTGAACAAGTACCCCCTCATATCTTAAAGATAGTACCATCTATTTACTACCTTCTTCTTTGAGATACATTTTTTGAATTAGATTAGAACCTAGAAATCTTTGCTGCCCCTAGCTTGGTCCAGCTATACTCACAGGTTAAATGACTTGCCCAGGGTAACAGAGTTAGTGGCAGTTTGGGACTAGAAGACTAGCTTCCAAAGTACTTGTTTAGAGGGACCACCACCCACCACCTCCATTTTAAAAATTAGATTCTTATACAGATAATATGGGCTTCCTTGGTGGCCCAGATGTAAAGAATCTGCCTGCAGTGCAGGAGACCCAGGTTTGATCTCTGGGTTGGGAAGATCCTCTGGAGGAAGAAATGGCAATCCACTCCAGTATTCTTGCCTGGAGGATTCCATGGACAGAGGAGCCTGGCAGGCTACAGTCAGTGGGGTTGCAAAGAGTCAGACACGACAGAGCAACTACCACACACATAAGTAATATATTCACTGCTTCAAATTTGAAAGATACTGAAGTATATACAGTGAATCACCCCTTTCATAATCCTTCTCCCAGGCTTGTACTTCTCCCTTTCCTTAATCAGACATGAAACTTTGTAGAGCCATCTTATGTGTATACAAGCATAAATATGACATTAGTCTCCCAGTTTTTTAAACATAAAGCTGCCATATTCTGTGTTCTGATCTGTACTTTCCTCTTTGCTAGCATTCTTTCCATCACCACTATACTTTTAAGTGCTTACATTCATGTTTGGTGGAATGTTAACAGTAACTGCTTCTATGTAAGAGAAAATTTGTTCTGCTAGTTAGTTTTGATCAAGATGAATTTAATAAATAAAACACAGATTCTTATGTGACCATTGTTTCAGGAGCAGTATGAAGATCAGAGTGTAAGCAGAATAGATGTTACAAAGAGGTGAAGCTGGATTGCCATGTGTTAGAGATAATTGTTAATACTTGGATAATGTTGTGTGCTAGGCACTGTTCTGAATGCTTTACATATGTTATTTAGTTCTTGAAACTGTCCTGTGAGGCATTTTTATTACCATTTTACAGATGAAGAGGTTGAAGTACACAGAAGGTAAATGAAACTTGATTTAGAAAATACAGTGGCAGAGATCACATTTTTACCCAGGCAATTTGGCTCTTCACCACTACTTTATTTTTAAATTTTTTGCTCTGCAGCTTGTGGGATCTTAGTTTCCCAGCCAGGAATCAAACTGGTACTCCCTGCAGTGGGAGCTCAGTCTTAACTGGACTGTCAGAGAAGTCCCTCTTTACCTCTCCTTTAAATTCCATTTGACCTGATAGTGATACAGTAATACCAATATGAGCCAAATTTTAAAAAATACACACATATCTATGCTTTTTTTTTTTTTTAATCTGTGCCTAGTTTTGTGTTTTAGCTTTTACTTATTGAGAGTGATCTTTTTGGAAAAGCAAGGACATTACTATGAAGGCATGATGTTCAAGAAGTAACTCCTTGGAGTGTTTGCTTTCTCAGCCTAAACTTGTAAAGATACAGCTTTTGTCACACCCAGTTAGTGAACAGATTCCTAGTGGGGTGAGGATCAGGAAGACCTCAATGAATAGCTGAGAGAAGAAGCATCAGGTGGATCTAAGTACCTGGAGGTATAGAGGGGAGAGGAAAAGAGTTATTTTGAATTTGTACTAGGGTGGGGTAGTCCTTTCTGAGAGAGGTGTTGATTCATTAGGACTTAGAGACTAGAGAGTTGCGCCTGGGGTGTGGTGGAGGTAAATCTCCAGAACCAAGAATTTGAGAGAGATTCATTTCCTGGATGATTTAAAAGAATTCTAAATATGTGGAAAGGCAAAAATGGTGACCATTCTGTGGGGGGAAGCAAACAGTCATATTCTCACTTAACAGAAACTTACCTGGGTCAGGAAAAGACTGGAATCTAGAGGCTGGCCAGAAAAATGCACAGCCAGGCATTCTTGTAATCCATGTGTTCTTGTAAACATAGATAAGATTTAGAAGCACTGTGCCATGGGCTTCTCTTCTGTAATGTGTTTGTATTAGATTGCGCTAGATTTGTACCAGATTATTAAAGAATTCATTCCCCAGAATCCTAGTTTTATGGTAGTACAACATGGATTTCATAAGCATTTGAGTCACATTTTTAACACTGTAAACTTTAAAACACTGTAAACATTGTTAACCAGGGCTTCCCTGGAGCTCAGCTGGTAAAGAATCTCCTGCAATGCAGGAGATCCCCGTTTGATGCCTGGGTTGGGGATCTGCTGGAGAAGGGATAGGCTAGCCACTCTAGTATTCTTGGACTTCCCTTGTGGCTCAGACAGTAAAGAATCCACCTATTTCCACCTGCAGTGCGGGAGACCTGAGTTCGATCCCTGTTTTGGGAAAATCCCCTGGAGAAGGGAATGGTTTCCCACTCCAGTGTTCTGGCCTGGAGAATTCCGTGGACAGAGTCTGGCAGACTACAGTCCATGGGATCCCAAAGAGTTGGGGATGACTGAGTGATTTCCACTTCGCTTCAAACATTGATGCACATTCAAATGTTATATCATGCTACATTTTAAAAAATTAAAGACTGCTGATTTGTACTGCCAGGTTATCTAGGTTAAAAAAAAAGTCGGTCTTTAAAGGTTACATTCTATACAGTTGCATTTATATAGCATTATTGATATAACAAAATTATAGAGATGAAGAGTAGATGAGTTGTTGCCAGGAGTTAGGAACAGGGGAAGGTGTGGTTAAGGAGGCAGCATGAGGGAGCTTTGTGGGGAGGGAACAGTTCTGTATCTCAACTGTTGTTACTCAAAGCAACAAGTGTCAACTGTGATGAAATTGCATACAGCACACACATGAATGTAAAAGTGGTGAAAATATTAATAACTCTGTGGAATGTACCACAGTCAGTTCCTTTTGATTTTGCATTAGAAGTATGTAAGATATTACCATTGAAGGAAGTTAGGTGAAGGGTCCTTGGGACCTTCCTGTACAGTTTTTTGCAAATTCCTGTGATTTATAGCTATTTTTAAATGAAATATATGTAAAAAAAAAAAAGAAAAGGCAATGTAGTTAGGATATTTGAGAGAAAATAAGCAAAAAGAAAAAACTAAAATTATCCGTAATGCCAACAGCCAGGTAACAGTTCTTATAATGACATTTCTTGCTTTCTTTGTGCATGTACTCGAATTTCTAAAAATTCTGTTGATTGGAAAAATATATTGTTCTTTTTAAAATTCAGACCAGTGCTTATTTGTTCATGTATGATTATAGGAGCAAATTTGCTTCTATAGACAGCTCTCATTACATTGTTCAGTAACATGTGACCACTTTATATATATAATGTCTTAATGTCAGATTAGTAGATATTTTAAGCTTCATATTTTTCTTTGTACCAAAATATTTGTGGTTGCCCCATATTCTCATTGATATTATTAGAGATTTAACTTAGAATTTTTCTACTTGGACTTCTGGACAGGTGTAATAAATCCTTAGATAGCAATAATGTGCTGTTTTTAAAAGAATAACAAAAACTTATTTGTAACTGCTAATCTCTGTGAATCAGGTTTTTTGTTTTTTTTTTTTGATACTGGGCAATAAACAAAACAGGTTTGTCCCAGTCTTCCAGAACTTATTAGAGTTCGTGTTCATCAGAATTTCACTGTAAATATTATAAATTTGAGCTTTTCAGAAACACTGATAGAATAAAATGCTGCTTTAATTTGTTTCTCATATTGTAGGCCCATATAAAATTTCACTTAGAAAAGGATTCCTTTGCTTAAAAAATTTTTTAATCCCCTGGATTATGATCTGTAAAGTTTCTTTTGTCATTAGCACCTGACACCGTCAGCATTGCAAGGACGCTGCTGTCACTGTTGTGTGCTTATTGACTTTTTGAAAGCAGCATTATATTTAGAAGTAAAATAATGGAATATCCATGACAAAATAGGAAGAGGAGTATATTCAACTCTTAGGAGTTTGATTTATTTCCTCCTGTCCATTGTACTAGTAGTTACAATTCCAGACTAGAGCAGATGTATCAGGTTTGAAACCTTGGCTCCATGACTTGATCTCTCTTGTCGCAGTTTCTCCATAAAATCAGGATAATAAAGCGTCTAACTTAAGATTATTGTAAATATGAAGTGCACCAGTGCACCAATAACCTGTAGACAGTCTTAGATCAGTGTCTGGAAGAGAAGTAAGTGTCCATAAAACTTCACTATTATTTTAAAATATGATTGAGATCATACTGTATGTATTTGATATCTTTTTTCCTCATTTAACAAGTCACAACTCTTTTCTCATGTCATTAAAAATTCCACCTGTAAGGTAAATAGAACATCAGGTGCCCTGTACCTCTGCCAGTATTGAGCATTCTCATTTTTTCACACCTTTATCAATTTCATGTGTGAAAAATGTCATCTCATTGTTCTGACTTCCTTCCCCCGCAAGTATAAGCAAGGTTTCATGGTTTTCACATTGTTTTAACTGTTTGCATTTATTTTCCAGTCTTGCTTGTATAGAGCTAAGAATTTCTATATTGATTTAGATAATGCTTTCTATATTTAAAGTATATGAATAATTTATTATATTTGTTAATATTTTTGCCATTTTCTATTTCATTAATTTTTGAAGTACTAGGGGTTTTTTAAACTATATAAAATTTTTTTTGTAAGTTTTTATTAGGTTTTAAGTTTAGAAGGGCATTTCTCATTCTGACATCAGATGAATATATATTTATAATTTCTTTTAGTTTTGAAAAAATTAATTTCTTAATCATCTAAAATGTAGCTTATCAGACTTTAGATGAGTCTGTAACCTAACTTTTGTGCAGACACGTTAATAGGCATTCATATTCCTTCTGGATATTGCCTGTTCATGTCTTTGACCATTTTTTTCCCTTCAGGGTTGTCTTTTTTTTTTTTTCTTATTGATTAGCAGGAATTCTTCAGATATACAGTAGTTAATCCTTTGTTGTATACATTACACATATTTTTTCAACTAGTTTCTTCTCACTTGTCTTAATTTCATTTGTGGTGTTTTTATTCATATAGAAGTTTAAACTTTTTATCTTTGACTTCTTTGTAGCTTTTGAGTTTTTTTTCCCTTTAATCTTGTTTAACAAAATCTCTACCATCCCAAGATTGTTTTTTTAACTCTCATGTGTTTGAAATTTGTTTTTTCATATCATATGTAACTCTTTTGGTTTGTGTGGAATTTATGTTTTGTCTGATGTGGGGTAGAGATCTTTTTTCTAAATTGACAAGATTTTCCTAATTTCACTTATTGACTAGTCCATGTTTGAAATGCTGCAAGAATTTCTTTATATACATAGGGCCTCTGGATTTGTTGTTCAATCCCCATGGTGTGTTTGTGTATGTTTCTGCAGAATTTTATTACACAGTCCCCCTTCCCCCTGCAGCTTTATATACTACAGTTTGATACCAGATAGAGCAAATATGCTCATTTTCAATTTTTTCTTGGGTATTATCATGCATTTATTGTTTCAGGTGAATTTTAAAATTTATTTTGATAAGCTCTAAAAAAATCCCATTGAAATTTTGAGTTGTACTGACTTTATAGGTGAATTTGGGAAGAAGACAACCTTCACTAAAATCTTTTTATCAAGGAACAAACATATTTTGGCTTTCTGCTTCTTCTGGAGTTGCTAATCTCATTCACATTTAACCTAGATGTCCATTGTGTTTTGTTTTGTATGTGATTGATGTGGTACTAGAAATTGAGAAATTTTAGGATGGTATTCTGGTGGGATCCAGGAATATTAGAATTCTCTCCAGTCCACAGCCACAGTTTTCAAAATCTATGGGGCTCCTAAGGGATAGATTTATATTAAGTATTTGTACTGGCACCTCTTATTCTTGACTAGGACTTGAGCACCAAACTCCAAGATGGAAAGCTCAAATGAGCCCCACTGCTTTTATGTGGAGTTGCTATTTTTCTCAATTTAGTTTAGCTTCATTTGTTTGAAACTGACCCAGCCCAGGAGATGGATGCCCTCCATCTCCCCAGTTTTCTAGCACAGCTAGATCTTTCCCCTGTGATGTGGGCAAAGTTGGCCTGACTCATTCCTATCAGTGCTCAGGGCCTTGTAACCAGAGAGAGCCCATTTGCCCCGGCTGATTGCTGATCTGGCCTTGGCCTCCTGCCTCTGGCCTTTTATGCCCAAGTAGTAGGTTTAGCCCTGGCTCTCCCTTGGAGTAGCAGAAGTCCTCTCTTGAAGGCGTCTCATGCCACTTCAGTCACATGAAGACACGTAAAAGTGAGCTTGCACCTGTGTGCTGACCTTTTCATGCCAATTCTGCCCAGTGGTGCAGACCTAATGCTCTCCAATCTTATCTTCTTTCCTGAGAAGCAGGGAGAAGAGAGAGGGGCCTTCGTTTCCCACTTCTAAAGACAACTTGAAAACTTAGAACCGTTCTCAGAAGCATTGGTTTTCTCTTGGTTGTTGCTTTTCCCCAATCAGCCAGAGAGAGGTGGAGTAAACATTGGCTCGCTGAGTATTGCACAGAACCCGTATGCTTTCTTTACTACGCACCAACCTGCAGTTGGTGACTGCTTTCAGGAGACGTTCTCTTCCTTTGCTTAATGGTTCACCACACACTCTTTATAGTCCTCCCACCACTTGGGTCCTTCTCAGTTTTTTATTTTTTTATTTTTTATTTTTTACTGGCTTATCCTCCTGGAGCTGCCTGTTAAATGTTGGCATACCTGGGATCAGCCCCACACCTTCTTGTCCGTCTCCTTTCCCTAAACAGTCATCTCTCTGTCCATGATTTCCCTGTCAGGTGAATCCAAAATTTCTCTCTCACTGGGACCTCTCCTTTGAGCTCGAAATTGGCATATCTAATTGCCGCTGGACATCTCTGCCTGGATGTCTTGAAGGTACTATAAATTTCACCGTGTCCAAGCTTTAATTCATATCTTTCCCCTGAAAATGCTATTTCCTTATCTCAGTGAAAGGCATCCCCACCCAAACTGGTGTGCAAGTCAGAAATCTGGCAGTTTCCCTTGGCTGTCTCTTTATTCCTCTCTTTCCCCAGCAAACTCCATCAGTTACCGAGTCCAGCTGACTTTTTTAAATTTTTTTTTTTTTTCTGATTTGTAATGCTTTCAGTTTTGTTCTGATACATACAGAAAAGTCATTGGTCTGTGCATCTTTCTTTGACGTGGTGATTAAAAAGCATAAGCCTTGTAACAAACATTCAGGTCACTAAGCAGACAATTGTCAGCATCGCAGAAAGCCCTCCTTGAAATTCGTGCTTATGAACTATACTTCTGCTCCTTCACTGGAGTGATTTCTCTCCTGACTATATATATATATATATGAAATTTTATTTATTTATTTTTAGCTGTGCTGTCTCTTCATTGCTGTATGGGCTTTTCTCTAGTTGCAGCGAGCAGGGTTACTCTTCATTGTGGTACATGGGCTTCTCATTGTGGTGGCTTTTCTTGTTGCAGAAGCACTGGCTCTAGGGTGCGTGGGCTTCAGTGATGCAGCTCGTGGGCTCTAGAGCGCAGGCTCAGTAGTTGTGAGTAGTAGGGCTTAGTTGCCCTAAGGCATGTGGGATCTTCCTAGACCAGGAATTGAACCCGAGTCTCCTGCATCGGCAGGCAGGTTCTTTACCACTGAGCCATCAGGGAAGCCCTCTGCCCTGACTCTTATGATATCATATCATAATCACTTTCTTACTTTTCTACCTAAGGTTGCACCCAAATTTGGTAGTTTAGTTTTGAGTGCTTTTTCAACTTACATAAATGGAACCATTTATTTTGTATGCTTTACTCTGGCTGTTTTCACTCAACATTATTTTGTGAGATTCATCTGTGTGTGATGGAGCTGTAGTTGGTTCGTCATTGTGGAATGTTCTTGTATACAAATATATCACAGTTGATTACTTTGCTCTTTTTTTTCCGATGAGTTGCACCGGTTTAGATTTCCATCACCAGTGTATGAGAATTCCTATTATTCCATGTCTTTGCCAAACCTTGGAATTGTCAATCTGTTCTGTTAACCATTCTGGTTTATATATAATGGATATTTGTGTGTATTCTGAGCTATATGTCATATCCAATAAGTCACAAAAATTTTAAATGTACACCTTGAAGAATATTCTACATATGCATGTACCATATTCACAAGCAAATATAGAGCATTTCCATCACTCCAGAAAGTTTTCTTATACTCCTTTGCTTACAGAATCTGTATCCTGATAAAACTGTTTTGACTTCTACCGGTTCAAATTTGTTTGCCTGTTCTTAAACTTCATGTCACTGGGCTCATAACAGTATGCACTCCTTTGTGTCAGACTTCTTTTGCCCAGCATAATAATGTTTTTTGCAGTTTATCCAAGTTGTTGGTTTTATCAGTTGCTTAGTCCCATTTTTCATTGCTTAGTCCCATTTTTGGAGAAGGCAATGGGAACCCACCCCAGTACTCTTGCCTGGAANATAACAGTATGCACTCCTTTGTGTCAGACTTCTTTTGCCCAGCATAATAATGTTTTTTGCAGTTTATCCAAGTTGTTGGTTTTATCAGTTGCTTAGTCCCATTTTTCATTGCTTAGTCCCATTTTTGGAGAAGGCAATGGGAACCCACCCCAGTACTCTTGCCTGGAAAATCCCATGGATGGAGGAGCCTTGTAGGCTGCAGTACGTGGGGTCGTTAAGCGTCAGACACGACTGAGTGACTTCACTTTCACTTTTCACTTTCATGCATTGGAGAAGGAAATGGCAACCCACTCCAGTGTTCTTGCCTGGAGAATCCCAGGGACGGGGGAGCCTGGTGGGCTGCAGTCCATGGAGTCGCACAGAGTCGGACATGACTGAAGCGACTTAGCAGCAGCAGCAACAGCGTCAGTCCCATTTTATGATTTTCATTTTTTTATTGGCTGTTGTTTCTAAGTTTGGCTATTGTGAATTAAGCTGCTATGAACATTCTCATGCATATCTTTCTATATATACGTACTAATTTCTCTTGAGTATATATTGAGGAGTGGATTTTGGGTCATCAGGCAGGCATTTAATTTTATTAGAAACTACAGAATAGTTTCCCAAAGTGGTTGTACTATTTAACACTCCTTGTTGGTTTTAATTTGCATTCCCCTGATTACTACTGTGATTGAACAGCCTTTCGTTTATTTATTGACCGTCATCTTTTTGAAGGACTCATTAAAATCATTTGCCCATTTTCCTATCTGCTGTTCTGTCTTTTTCTTATTTGTGTGCGTGTGTGTATTTTCGGATACCTACATTCCAGATATCATTTTCCACTCATGGCTTGCCTTATCTTTTCGTTTTCTTAAAAGTATGTTTGGATTAACAAATTCTCAATTTTAATATAGTTAAGTACATCAGTCTTTTCCTTTATAATTAGAACTTTTTGTATCCAGGTGATGAAGATATATTTGCTATTGTTTTCTGTTAGGTTTTGCTATTCACAGATCAACAGTCTATGTGGGATTTTTTCTAATGGTGTAAGATAGGGATCAATTTAGTTCTTTTCCCATATGAATATCCAATTACTATTGCGTTGACCAAAGTATTTGGGCTTTTCCCATTACATTGTACAGGAAAACCTGAACAAGGTTTTTGGCCAACCCAGTATTATTGTGGCACTGCTTTTTAAAATGTCTGCTCTCCCCTTCACTGTAGAGTCACTTTGGTTGTAAGTAAGCTGGTTGTACAGACAAGGATTTGTCTGGGCCCTCCTATTCCATTTCTCTATTTTGTCTGTTCTTATGCCAAAATGCCTGGAGAAGAAAATGGCACCCCACTCCAGTACTCTTGCCTGGAAAATCCCATGGATGGAGGAGCCTGGTAGGCCACAGTCCATGGGGTTGCAAAGAGTTGGACACGACTGAGCGACTTCACTTTCACTTTTCACTTTCATGCATTGGAGAAGGAAATGGCAACCTAGTCCAGTATTCTTGCCTGGAGAAATAGCCTGGTGGGCTGCCGTCTATGGGGTCGCACAGAGTCGGACGCAACTGAAGCGACTTAGCAGCAGCAGCAGCAGCAGCATGCTGAAATGCCATTGCATTAAGTAGTCTATTTCAGTAGTTCTCCTGGGACCATGTAGAGTCCCTGAGACCCTTTAAGGGGTCTCTGAGGTCAAAACTGTTTTCATAGTAATAATAAGTTGTTATTTGCTTTATTCACTCACGTCTCATGAGTGCACAGTAGGTTTTCCAGAGAATGTGTGACGTGTGATCCTGAAATTGAATGAATAAAGGAGCAGATCTGAGAATCCAGCCACCTCCTGTTAAGCTAGATCTTGAAGAGATTTATGAAAATGTAAAACAGTGCCACTCTTCTCACTAAATGTTTTGTTTTGGAAAACAATTTGTTTTTCATAAATTTTCTTCTGTTAGCATGTGATATAAGCTTCTTATTTTAAAGTGAATTTTCTGTTTAGTTTCAAAGGTAAAAAATAAACTCCCATAAACTAAAGCTCTTTAGAGTCTCAGTAACTTGTAAGACTATAAGACTAAAAAAAAAGTTTGAGAATTACTACTCTAGTTTGATAAATCTTGATATGCAATAGATAATTCTTGGTTATTTTGGGCTTCTTGCATTTGCATATACCTTCTAAAATCATCTTATAAGATGCCACAATGATAAGTTTAAGTGCAACTGAAATCTTTATACCAATGAGTCTTCTAGTTCATGAATATTCTCTCTCCATGTGTTTTGATCTTCATTTGTTTTTTTTTCTCAGTAATGTTTTATAGACTTCTAGAGGTACTGCATATCTTCCTAACAGAATTTTTGAAGAGAAATAGTAATTTAACAATAGACCTAAAATAAAAATCATCAGCATTATGCAGTAGCTGGGCAATGTCTTTTTTTAGTGCTACGCAAAATAATTGTATCTTTTTAGAAAAAGTTTTATTGGCATATACTTGATTTATAGTGTTGTGCTAGTTTCATATTGAAGGTATCTTGAAGTTCATAAAATATAATCTGTAAACCCAGTGTAATAACAATATCTCAAGGTTTTTAAAACTTGCTTCTAAAGTTCATATGAAAGGACAAAAGTGGAATTTTTCATAAAAATTATAGAAAAGCCAGTGTTCATGAAGAAGGGATTAATGGTATTAGAATCTGTGTTAAAGCAGAAGTAAAGAGCACCAGAGTAGACAAGTTACACTGGATAGAGTTGAGAGGACTGAAGTGGCCTCATTTATAGAAATGTCAAATGTGATAAAGATGAAAACAAATTTTCAATAAATAATATTGGGTAAACTGAGTAGCCATTTAGGGGGGAAAAAAAAAAAAGCTAGCTTGTGATCTCACTTTAAAAGAGAAAAACCTTGGAGAAGGAAATGGCAACCCACTCCAGTTTCTTGCCTGGGCAATCCCATGGACAGGGGAGCCTGGTGGGCTTCTGTCCATTGGATCAGAAAAGAGTCAGACATGACTTAGCAACTAAACAACAATAACAAAACCACAAACAACTTGGTCTTCCTGCCTCTCAGAAAATAAACATTTTTTTTAATGAAAAAGAAAACCTTTCATTGAAATGCAGTTCACAGGAAAGTACACATATTTAAGGGATCAACTCAACAAATTTTTATGTATGTATACACAAAGTACTCACTGCCTTGAGCAAGATGTAGACTATCTCCAACACTTAGAAATTCTCTCTTATGTTCTTCGCAGTCAATATGACCTCCCCTAGTGATAACCACTATTCTGACCTTTGTCCATAGATTAGTTTTGCCTGGTTTTGGTCTTCACATAAATTGAATCATATGGTAAGTCTTCTGGGTCTAGTTTCTTTTGCTTAACATTATGTATGAGATTTATTTATGTTGCACATAGCAACATAGTGAAAGCATTTTTAATATGTATGATTGGCGAAGAGAAAAAAGTTTGATTGATTTAGCTAACATGTAGGGGAGTATCTACTTCTGTTTTAGTAATAGTTCTTTTTTAGTGTTGTGTTGAATTATATTGTGTTAATATGTCACACTTTATTCTACTGTTGATAGAAATTTTGGTTGTTTATATTTTGGGGGGTAAAACTGCTGAGAACATTCTTATGCATGTTTGTGGGGAGAGCACAAGTACTCATTTTCTGTTGGAATTGAGAGGAAATGCTGGGTCATAGTGTATGGTTAATTTTAGTATATATTGCCAAACAGTTTTCCAGAGTGACTCTACCAGCTTATATCCACCAGCAAAGTATGAGAGTTCCATTTGCCCTGAGTGTTGTGAAACACCAGAAACTATAAAGAAAAAAAGTTGATGAGTTTGCATCAAGACAGACAAAACCTATGCATGGCAATAACTAACATAAACAAAATTAGAACTCCAGAGACATACTGGGAAAAAACTTGCCGTGCGTCATATTCAAGGAGCTTGTTGTTCAGTCACTCAGTTGGGCTCCCTGCCCTTCACCATCTCCTGGAGTTTGCTCAGACTCATGTCCATTGAGTCAGTGATGCCATCCAGCCATCTGTTGTCCCCTTGTCATCCTGCCTTCCATCTTTCCCAGCGTCATGGTTTCTTCCAGTGAGTTGGCTTTTCGCATCAGGTGGCCAAAGTATCAGAGCTTCAGCATCAGTCCTTCCAATGAATCTTCAGTACTAATTTCCTTTAGAATTGACTGGTTTGATCTTCTTGCAGTTCAAGGGACTCTCAAGAGTCTCCTCCAACACCACGGTTCGAAAGCATCATTTCTTTGGTGCTCAGCCTTCTTTATGGTCCAATTCTCACTATTCGTGACTACTGGAAAAAAACATAATTTTGACTGTATGGGCCTTTGTCAGCTATGTAATGTCTCTGCTTTTTAATAGGCTGTCTAGGTTGGTCATAGCTTTTTTTCTAAGGAGCAAGTGTCCTTAAATTTCACGGCTGCATGCTTCCAATGCAGGTGGCATGGGTTCGATCCCTGGTCTGGGAATTAAGATTCCACATGCTGTGTGGCCCAGCAAAAAAAAAAAGGGGGGGGGGATGAATGAATTACAATTTACACATCATATAAATGATTCTCACAAACATATTATTGAGTGGAAGCTGCTGCTGTTGCTGCTAAGTTACTTCAGTCATGTCCGACTCTGTGATCCCATAGAAGGCAGCCCATCAAGGCTCCTCCGTCCCTGGGATTCTCCAGGCAAGAACACTGGAATGGGTTGCCATTTCCTTCTCCAATGGATGAATGTGAAAAGTGAAAGTGAAGTCGCTCAGTCGTGTCCGGCTCTTAGTGACCCCGTGGACTGCAGCCCACCAGGCTCCTCTGTCCATGGGGTTTTCCAGGCAAGAGTACTGGAATGGGGGTGCTGTTGCCTTCTCCAGTTGAGTGAAAGAGCTAGACACAGAAGCTCAAAAGCAGACACAATTAATCTATGGGGGACATAATGGGAAACACTCTCCCATTATTATTTTGTGACTTTCAAAAAAAAAAAATTGCCGCAAAATACACAAAGCATATATTTAGCCATCTTAACCATTTTAAGTGTGCAGTTCAGTACTTACTGTTAAGTATATATACATTGTTGTGCACCCAACCTCCAGAGCCTTTCATACCCATTAAATGACTCTAAAATTTCCTACCTATTTCCTCATCACCTTGATCCCTAGCTGTTACCATTCTATTGTTTTTTTCTATGACTTTGACTACTCTGGATGCTTCATAAGAGAGTCATAAAGTATTTGTCTTTCTGCAATTGGCTTATTTCCCTTAGCATAACATCCTCAAAGTTCATTTAAACTATTTTGTAACCTTTGCGTTCTGTACCTTGTTGGTTTATTACTTAGTTTTAAGAGATCATTAAAATAAAAAGTTACGACCATCTTGTTCAGAGATGGCTAATCAGACGGTAAAGAGTTGATCCTGTGTATTACTCACCTAACCAACATTTAACACCAGTTTCGGCAGCAAAAGCACTTTATGCCAAAGTGCTATTTGAAGCTTTATCTCACCTCTTGTTTCTCCTGTTTTCATCTGTAGGTGCCAATCAAACTGCAGGCTCATGAAGTTCTCAGTCTCTGACCTGCTCAGTAGTTTTTCCCCTGGACTTACTGTCCAACTTTGGTCTTCTCAAAATCTGCCTCTTCACCTCAGGCACAGTCTGGTTTTGTGCCAAGGGAATTGCTTTTTCTTGGCTGCTTTCTCCCCTATTTCTGACCTATCTTAAAGGAGGTTTTCGTTCTGCTAGGTGCTCAGTACTGCTTGAGATCATTAGTCTAGAGCCTTCTGTAGTAATATTGTTTCATTGGAACCTTTGACTGGGGGAATTGATGTGGAGATAGAGGAACAAGTTGAAATGACTTTGACATTTATGGGAGGACCTTGTCCCATTAAATAGAACAGAGGGGGACAGGCAGGTCCTAGGTGGAAGATACATGATTTGGGGAAATACTGGCTTGAGATGCTTTCCTATAAAACAGCAGGAGCTGTGATGTAGAAATGGGGATTTAGAAAATAAACTTCTCATTGTAAATGTAGTGTTTGTATATGTGTAATGAAAATACAGAAAATATATAGAATAAAAAGCATTCATAAAGCAATTATTCTTAACATTGAATTAACTTCTGTTTTTTTGTGTGTGTTGACATACATATAAATGTACATATATGAACTCAAATTTCAAGATGTAGTTGAGCTTTTGCATTTTATATTCTGCTTTCTTGTGTGTGTGTTCTATTCATGAATGAAGAAGTCCAAGGCCAGTTACATATGGTGCTTCTCTTGTGTTAAGAGTCAACAGCAAGAGAGGTCACGAATGAAACTCTGGGGCTTGTTGAAAGTATACATGGTACTATCCTGCACAGATGGAGAAAGAAATGTGGCAAGCACAGGACTTTGGAAACTTGCCTGTATTTGAGGATTCAAGAATAAATCATAATCAGAGAAGTAGAATTAAAAGAGTGTAGTGTCAAATTGAGAGTGGAGCAATTCCAAGAAAAAATAGATTTTTTTTTTTTTTTTTTTAAAGAGAGGGCTGGATGAAGACTAAGACAAAGGCTTTAGGAAATGGTAAAGTTGATAGTTGATATACCATATTTTTACTATATTCTGTCCATCATTGTTTAGAACAACAAGGACTGAATTTACCTTGCTACCTTAAGCAATTAGAAAACTAGGCAATATATGAACTAACAGACAAACACAGGAATGTGATCACTGAAAGAAGGGAAACAAATCTAAGGAGACTGTGGTTGCCCCATTTTATTATCTGGAGGTAGTTTTCAGGCTGCAGAGTAGGAGTGGGGAACCCAAAAGAGCCCAGTGATCTCAGTGAGTTGAGAAGACAGAAGTTTGAAGGGGCCAAGGCAGCTGCAATTTGTGGGGCTGACAGGAGGAAGTGGCATAGGAAACACCAGAGATATGCAGGGGTGTCCCCTGGAGTCTGGCTGAGTACTGATCTGCACACACATGAGAGGAAATCACCTGAGGCCAGAGAAAGAACCGTGCTGGAAATATGGTGAGCCGGAACTCATCCAGGTTGAGAATGTCTGTGTTCTCACTTGCTAGAGTATGCACAGGGCATTAAAAAGGTACTGCCTTGGTAATAGGGCTCAATTTACCTTAAATTAAAGGCTTCTCTGGACCCACTCCAACAGAGCACAAAAGCAAGCCTTGGAGTATCCAACGAATTTCAGGAAACTTAACTGTACACCAGAACGAAGTCAAGCACTATTTAAAAGTGTATAGCAAAATCCAGCACCCAAAGCATAAAATTCACAATCGAATCAAAAGTTACCAGACATGCAAAGAACCAGAAACTGTGGGCTTTTCTAGTTGCGATGCGCCGGTTTAGTTGTCCCATGACATGTGGGGTTTTGGTTCCCCAACCAGGAATCAATCCACGTCCCCTGCATTGGAAGGCATGTTCTTAACCACTGGACCAACAGGGAAGTCCCTGTGTTTTTTTTTTTTTTAAGAACAAAATTGAGACTGTGCTCTGTTTTCATTTAATTTTGAATTGTAAGCATTTTGACTTGTAATAAAATATTTGAAAGCAGCTTTTGGTGTGTGTGTAGAATTCTACTAAATGGCCACAGTGTAATTTGTTTTGTCCTGGATTATTTCCCATGTAGGTTTTTTCAATTTGCTGTTTTAAATGCTGTGATGAGCACCCTTGTACACTTTTATGTAAACCTTTACCTCATTGGTTATTTTTGTATAACCAACCATTTTCAGGCTATATTCCTGGAGGTAGAATTGTGAAATTTATTTCTAGATAATTATAGCAATTTATGTTCCCTCTGTAGCATATAGGAATGCTAAATTAACGTCATCCTTGTCCACCTGTAATAGTAGTTAAACATTGCCCAAATGTTTAACATTAAGCATTAAAACAGTTGTTTTAATTGTAGGTAATGACTTCCACTCTGAAGGCTTATAAGGATACTGTTTCTCTGAAGTTCGAAAATTCTACCAGAATGTCTTTGTATTAAATTTGGCCAGAAGACAAAATTGCACATTTATTTTCCTTTTCCTTCCTCCTCTTCTTCCTTCTTTTCTTCCTTTCTCCATTCTTCAGCAGTATATTGTTTTCATTTCTTTGGTTATTGCTTCAGCCTCATTTGTTCCAGAAGATGAACTTTTCCATGTTTATCTTATTCACTGTTGTTTCCTCACTGCCTGACTATATTATACCATATGCTCAATAAATTTGTAGAATAATGAACTCTCTTTCTTTCTACAGCTCTTATTGGTAAAACTTGATCTGTATGGTATTCTAACTTAAATTTCATTGGTCGTTTTGTCCTTTTGATTAGAGTTGTGGGATAATTTGTCCATTTGTGTTATCATGTCACTAATTTTCTTTTGGTAATACTTCATCTGCTGTTCACTGCTTCTATTGCTATTTCAAAGTTGGCAAATCATGTTTTTCGTCTCAGAAAATCTTTCCATTTCTGTGAAATTGTTTCTTATCTTAGATTATTCTCAGTTCATGATTATTTACATATGCAGAATTCTCTTAAATTCTTTTAAAACATTAAATTTTCACCTCAATGTATACCAGCTTTTTAATTTTTTTTAATTTTTTAATTTTTTTTGCTTAGAGAGTATTTATTTTCTTACATGATAGTATACATGTTTCAGTGCCATTATATACCAGCTTTTTTAGATTTAGCTTTTTATATCTTTTTATTTTTTTATTAGGGGAATTTAAACCAGTAGGAAATAAAAGAAAATGGAGTGTCCATTTGTTGATTAGTTTTGTCATTTGTTTCTTTACCTCAACCACTTCAGCACACAATTTAAATGTGATATCACAAGATACTTAATAGAAATTTAGGTTGAAGGGTTATTAGCAAATAGTGCTATGTGGGACTATTCTAGAAAACACCTACTTCTTGAGCTATTTTTTGAGACCTCCAAAGGTAGAGAGCTGAGTCAAAGAAAGAGGTAATCAAAGAAAGTTTGAATACAAACTACCTATTTTTGAGAAGAACACAAATTCAGAAAAATTCAGAACTCGAAAGAGTTGGAATTATTCCTTTCCTTAATTACATACACTTTGGAATTTGACCTTGGGAACTGAGAAATGAATAAATAAGAGTTCCTGTCCTCCAGGAGTCCATCGCCTGTGTTTTACATTAGACAGGATTGTGATGATGGTGGTAGTGATGTACCGGGTGGTGAAGGAGCTCCATAGTTCCTGGTCTCCGTTTTCTTCTGAGAGAAGCCAGACCTGCAGAGTGAAAGAGGTTTCAGATTGCATTTTGGAGTAATAGACTTGAACCTGGGATGAGGGAAAAAAGTACAAATTTAGATTAAAAAATTTTTTTTTCTTAGTATGATTCCTCACGTAAGGGTAGAAAATGACAGTAAAATTGACTCCAGGTAATTTGAAGGAGAATGAGACTGAGCAACAAGTGCTTGACAAACTCAGATTTGTATATATAACTACTTGAATCCTCGTTATTTGCATATTTAATATGAAATTAATTGCTAAAGCCTCAAGTTAGAATGGAAGTTTAAAACGTTTTTCCTCATACCTGAAAACTATTCCTGGTAGCAGTATTTCTAATGATCTCAGCATCCTCTTTCCCAATCCTGATAACTGTCTGGAAAGAATGGCTTTGCTTTCACATTACAGAATGACCCACAGCAGACTTCCTGGTGTTCAGTTTTGATTACTGGCAACATACACCACTGTGAACACTACTGGTTTTGTGTTTTGTTTTGTATTTTAATCGTGGTCGAAAGGTCTAATATTTTCATCAATATTAGCTAGGCTAATGATCCACCAATCTCTGAACCAGGTGTTTAATTAGTTTTCAAGTTCAAATTCACTTAAACTTCAGGGAGTCTGAGGTTAAAATCATAACACTTCAATATTTCCAAAGACAATTTTGTTCAGCTTATTATGCTAAACTGGATAGGTTTTGTTCTTTGGAGAATCTTCCTCCTTGTTCCCCCACCCCACCATCAGAGACATCAGTTTCAATGGATTTTGGATTAAATATGAAAATGTGCTCTAGTCTATGCTTTCATTATTTACTGTGAAAACAAGCAATATGTCAGGCCTAATAACTCCTTTGCTACCTGGGGTCCATGAGTACTTTGCACATAAATACCCACAGCTGGTTAAAATATTTTCCTCTACCCATCAGATTCAAGATATTTAAAATTTTAGGTTTATTTTAGGTGTTCCCAAAATCTCAATAAAAATATGTTCAGAGTCTACGTGAATTTACTCTGTTGACACTTAGGACACAAGTATCTATTCAAAGTTAGCCCAATGTTTCGCGAACTGTGAAGAAGGAAGAGTGAGATTTCCAGTCAATTATGGACCAATATTTGTGCAAAGTAAATTATTAAAAAATAGGTGAAAACAAGAAAACAACAAACATGCTAAATACAAGCTCATGTAGCTTAATCATCTTACAAAATTATATTTTAATGATTAAGCAGTAAATAACAGAATACAAAGAGTTACAAAAACTACAAAACAAAACTACCTGTGTAGTCAATGTGGTGAAATTCTCTGTTCTTAATGTAATTTTGTAGTTGTAACTTAAAAATGTTATGCAATAGCAATTAGGTATTCTAAATACCTAACATACACCTTGAATAAGCACTGTTTTATCAATATTTAAAATTAAAAAAAAAATTTTTATCTTTTGTCTTTGGCTGAGCTGTCTTCATTGCTTCACGTGGGTTTTCTCTAGTTGTGGCCAGCAGGGGCTACTCTCTAGTTGTGATACGTGGGCTTCTCATTACAGTGGCTTCTCTTGTTGCAGAGCACAGACTCTAAGGTGAATGGGCTCAGTGGTTGGGGCACACGTGCTTAGTTGCCCCATGGCATGTGGGATCAACCCTTCCTGGGCCAGGGATTGAATCCATGTTCTTAAATTGGCAGGTAGATTCTTAGTGGACCACCAGAGAAGTCCAGTGTTTAAAATTTTAATGTGATCAGCTCACTTCTTGCTTGTTAACTTATCTAGGTTGAAGACAGCACTACTTTCAGGTAGTAACATATAACTAATCTGTTGTGCTTTGATTTAATAATACTCAAGTAGAGAAACCATCTTTACTGAGTTACGTTGATGGGACTGGAAGAAGATATCCTGAAGGCAATGTCATCAAGCTCAGGATATTCATTCAGAATTGCATCCAAAAACAAGTGCTGTAATCTCAAATGTATCCTTTACTATTCAAGAGTAGCCAACTCCAGTAGTTTATATAGTGAACAGTTAAATTGTATTTAAATGAAAGAAATGGGTTTAGTTCTATTACATCTACTATTTATGAATGCTATTGGGTTGGAAAATTAAATTTCAAAATTTCATTGGAAAGTGTGGATTGAGGCAATATTTTCAAGCAAATATCTTTGATGTAATTATTCATTTGTCTTTTAACAATTGTATTTAGCGTTTTAGTCTTGCAATCCAAAGTGCAAGAATAGGAAGCCTCTAAAACCAACATTTATTGAGAAAATATTGAATATGTGCTTTTGTTAGCCTAATTCGGTGCTCTTTCTTTCAGAAAATTCTTTTGGCTTTGAGCTTATTTTTGTGTATTTTTGTAAGTGGTGTTCAGTCACTAAGTCAAGTCTGACTCTCTGAGAGCCCATGGGCTGCAGCAAGCCAGGCTTCCCTGTTGATGTTCACTATCTCCCAGAGTTTGCTCAAGTTCACGTCCATTGAGTCAGTGATGCTATTTAACCATCTCATCCTCTGCTGCCCTCTTCTCCTTTTGCCTTCAGTCTTTCCCAGCATCAGGGTCTTTTCCAATGAGCTGGCTCTTTGCCGACTTTGTGAGTGCTCCTTAAATTTTGGTATTTTTGTTGCTCCATTAACTAGTATATCTCTGCAGGTAACACACATGTTGGTAACACTTTACCATCAGTTATGGCTACAAATTGATGATAGGGGGCTTCCCTGTGGCTCAGATGGTAAAGAATCCATCTACAATGCAGAAGACCTGGATTCAGTCCCTGGGTTGGGAATATCTCCTGGAGAAGGGAATGGCTACCCACTCCAGTGTTCTGGCCTGGAGAATTCCATGGACAGAGGAGCCTGGCAGGCTACAGTCCATGGGCTTGCTAAGAGTAGAGCACAACTGAGTGACTTAAAGGCTACAGAACTGAATTCGGTATATAAGGGATCATACTCCTGAGTGAAAGAAGGCCTCTTTTGATCTACATCTGTTTAGAGTCACTTCCTTTACTTCATTTGCTTTGTAGATACAGGCACGTTCAGAAAAGTTGTCTTTTCCACTAAAATGTTGCTGAAAAATCTGCTGAAGCTTGTTTGTCCATGTGTAAATTCAGTCAAAATCATATAAATTTCACTTCTCATTTAGCTAATGATATTATAATTTAAAAAGCATGATTAAGAATAAACTTATAAAATTAACTAGTTATAAAAATGAGTAAACCTGTGTATTTTCTCAGGTTTTTATAAATCTTTTAGGTAGTTGGCAAAGTAACCCTAAAATGTCGCATGAAACTTTGTTATACTGTGCTTCACTAGTGCGTGTCATGCCAGATGCAGTTCGTCACGTAAGTCTGATAACACTTGGATCTGTCTGTATTTTCTTCATCAAGACAAATCCGCTGATCATGTTCTTTGATGTCATGGCAATGTCAAATGTCTATACAATTTTCTAAGTGCTCACTTTCAGTTTCTAACCTGGTCTCATCATAGATCCATAGCAGATAGTTCATAGATCATCACTGATGTGTGATCCATGCTTTCAGTAGCAGTGGACCTCTAGTAGAGTTGTAGGCTTTATGTGCACTGATACTTAAATCTGTTGGAAATAGCCAGTTTCATTGCATCTTTTTAAAGATTTGCTTGATACCCATTACATGGCACAACAGAGCCTGTTATGCACTGAATGTGCTTAGTTGCTCGGTTGTATCTGACTCTTTGTGACTGTATGGACTGTAGCCTTCCAGGCTCCTCTGTCCATGGGATTCTCCAGACAAGAACACTGGCACAGGGAGCCATACCCTTCTTCAGAGGGTTTTCCTGACCCAGGGGTCGAGCCTGAGTCACCTGCATTGCAGGTGGATTCTTTACCAACTGAGCCACCAAGGAAGCCCTATTATACACTGTTGAGGTATACTTAGGTATAACCCTAATATTAAGGCAAGAAACACTGTACTTTACATTTAGTGATTATTATATTTTAATTTTCAAATATTTGCAGTGCTTTTGTGAAAAAATGTGCAGGCATCTATTGTCTAAACTGGAATTTCATAACCCTTAAAAGTAGATGTGAGCTGTTCTCTTTTGGCTGTGCTGGTCCTCTTTGCTGCCCATGGGCTTTTTGCAGCTGCGGTGTGCGGGCCTCTCAGTGCAGTGGCTTCTCTTGATGCGGAGCACAGGCTCAGTAGTTGTGGCTCATGGGCTTAGTTGCCCCATGGCATGTGGGATCTTCCCGGACCAGGGATCAAACCCAAGTCCCCTTCATTAGCGGGCAGATTCTTAACCACTGGGCTGCCAGGGCAGTCCTGAGAGCTGTTTCTAAGGCGTGAAGGTGCAGATGCAACTTCTCAATGTTGGTGGAGCTGCCAGGCCCTGTTTGTTCCCCAAGAAGCCATCAAGAGCCACTGTGTGGTGTAACCCGTGGCTCTTCCCAAGATCGCAGTGCTTGCAGCTAACCCTTTTTAGTGCATACTTAACCCCCGTGTTTCTGAACTGGCGCCACCAGTTGTGTTCTGATTTATGTGATCAATAAGAATGTGTGATGAAATGGGTGAGAATAACCCACCATTTTATTACAAGAATTTTCAAGCATTCAGAAAATGTTAAAGAATTTGAGTGCCTGTATACCCACCACTTAGATTCTTCCATTAACATTTTACTATACTTGTATTTTTTACATGCCTGTACAAATGTTTACACTTCTATCCAGCTATCACTAAAAGCTTTCTCCTCAAAACTTCCACATACACATCATTAACTGGAATTCATTGTTTGTTTACGGTCTGTTTTCTTTTGAGCTAAAATACACATACAATGAAATACACAGATTTCAAATGGATATTCTCTGAATTTTGACAAATGTATATGTCTATGTAAGTCAGGTCTGTCAAGATATAGGGCAGTTGTGTTCATTTAGTGGCGGTTTTGCCTCCAAGAGGAGATTTGACAGTCTCTGGAGTTATTTTTGGTTGTCCAAGCTGGGCGGCCTGGTGCTGACATCTAGTGGGTAGAGTCCACTCACAGTTCCTTGTCAGTACTGCCCCATTTGAGAAATCCTGTAGAGCATTACCCCAGCCCTGGAAAGTTTCATCATGTCTCTGGCCAGTCAACCCCTCCCCTCACCCACAACATTTCAGAGATAACCATTGGCATGGGTGTTTTTTTTTTTCTTTCTTACTATAGGTTTACTTGTTCTAGAATATCAGTATAAATGGGACCAAACATTATATACTTCACAGCAGTCTTGCCTTAAAAAAAGTAACACAAAACACTGCCTATAACTCATCAAGGGAGGCAGTTTTTTCCCCCATTAACTATAAAAGAAATCTTTTGTAGGATTTCACATAAAGGATGCAGAAATATATAGACAGTATTTGCAGCAACATGTCTGTAAGAAACAAATTACAGGTGTTCCCTCAGTATATTCCAGGGGATGGCTCCAGGACCTACCATAGACTGTAAAACCCGCAGATGCTCAAGTCCCTCTGTCAGCCCTTTGCAGTCATGCTTCCACATCCTCAGATTCAGCCAATCTCAGATCATGTGGTACTCTGTGTAGTTACTGAAAAAAATGTCTGCATATGAACCTGCATAGTTTAAACCTATGTTGTTCAAGGGTCAGTTGTAAAGGCGTTCACATGACTGTTCTCTCCAGACATAATGCCAACATGAAACTCAGTGCAAGCAGCTTTACATAGAGACAATACTGTCCAAAGACAAAGGTTTCTAATAGTCCAGTTTGATTTCAAATTAAAACCCTTAGATGAATGTTTGAGATGATCTTCAGATACTCCCCATGAAGGGTGCTTTGTTCAGGCAGGATTTGACAAGACATGTACACATCCATTTCAAGGTATATACACAGTGCAGATAACATGATGCCAGTTAAGGAGAAATCTACCAGCTTTGGAGAACAGATAAGAAACTTGCCTCATATTTAATGTTACCTATACATTCTTTTCCTTGAAGGTAGTATTTGAGAATATCTGAAGGTAAAGAAAGAAGGTTTAAAAACCCAAATAACATATTTGTTCCACTAACAGAAGCTCAAGTCTCCAAGTTAACTACCACTTTCATCCTTGGCAGCTCTGATGACTAACAGTCATGTTTATTAGTCACTGATTGATGAATTGATTCATTTATGTCAGAAGTCACTTGGTGATGTCATTGTCTCATGAATTTGAATGCCACGTACGTGCTGCTGCTGCTAAGTCATGTCAGTCATGTCTGACTGTGTGTGACCCCATAGACAGCAGCCCACCAGGCTCCCATCCCTGGGATTCTCCAGGCNTTATATATACATATAAGTATAATATATGTGTATATGTGTATATATACATATATTTAGTGTACAGTGTATGTATACATATATGTATATTTAGATTACAGTATTTGTCTTTTCCTGTGGCTTTTTCTTTAAGGGCCAGATAGCAATTATTTTAGATTTTATAGGCCACATGATCTCTGTAGCAAGAGATAGTACAGATGAGAGTGGTCATGTTCGAATTAAATTTTATTTACGAAAACAGGCAGTGCGACTGAATTTGGCCCTTGGGTTGTAGTCTTCCAGCATTTGGGCAAATGAAACCTCTAAGGATATTTTTCATTGAAACCACTGTCACTTTGACAGTACACTTTAGTAAATTTTTTGTGCCATGTGGTCTTCAAATTTTGTGAAAATCTATCTAGTAATTTTTGCAATGTGGTAACAGACAAATGTTCAACTGCTTAGTTTTATTTATATGAATTTGCTGGGTGGTGATTGACAGCTGTACCTACCCGTTATTTTTAAGTCATTGCTAATCACCAGCTTGATTGCCACCTCTAGGAAGTATTTTTGACTCTGCATTTTGCTCCTNTTTTGTGAAAATCTATCTAGTAATTTTTGCAATGTGGTAACAGACAAATGTTCAACTGCTTAGTTTTATTTATATGAATTTGCTGGGTGGTGATTGACAGCTGTACCTACCCGTTATTTTTAAGTCATTGCTAATCACCAGCTTGATTGCCACCTCTAGGAAGTATTTTTGACTCTGCATTTTGCTCCTCTTTTCCTCGCGATTTGATATTGACTGTTGTGTTTTCTGCAGATCCTGTCTTCCTGTGGCTGCACTCCTCTGGCTCTCCTACCGCTCTTGCCCATTTTCTGTCACCCTCATGCATTTCTTCTCGATGCTCTTTTTTTCCTGACTACTCTCCCTGGGCTCTCTTACTTGTGGCTGTGGCTTTTTAGAGCCACATTTCTAAACCCACATTTTAGACCAGTTTATAAACCTTCAGCTTTTTACTTTTGGCTGCTTATTAACCGTAATTATCTGTGTAACTCCGAGATACGTGAAAACTCGGAATGTCAGAACTAAACTCAGTCCTCCATCGTTCTTACTCCTGTGTTTGTCTCATAAAGAGCCTCACTGTCTACCCAGTCATCCTGGCAGCTTGGGAGTCAGTCATCCTTCCCCCATAACTCAGTACATTATCAAATCCTCTCCATCGTACTTCCTAACTATCTTTTGGATCCATCTTCAGTGCTCTGAGTCCTAGTTCACACCATATTTCCCCTAAATTATTTTAGTGGTTTGCTAATTGGCCTTACTCTTTTCAATTCTGACCCCTTTGATCTTTGATTGGTGCTGTATACCAATGCCATACTCCCTTGTTAACCCTCCCAGACAGAATTAAACCCTCTTCATCTAGGTACCTAGTTACTTCCAGTGTTTATTACTTTGCATTATGTTTCTGGATGTCATTTTTCTCTCTATTCTCGAGTATTTATTTATTTAGCTGTGCCAGGTCTTCGGAGAAGGCAGTGGCACCCCACTCCAGTACTCTTGCCTGGAAACTCCCATGGATGGAAGAGCCTGATGGGCTGCAGTCCATAGGGTCACTAAGGGTCGGGCACGACTGAGCAGCTTTTACTTTCACTTTTCACTCTCATGCATTGGAGAAGGAAATGGCAACCCACTCCAGTGTTCTTGCCTGGAGAATCCCAGGGACGGAGGAGCCTGGTGGGCTGCTGTCTACGAGGTCGCACAGAGTCGGACACGACTGAAGCGACTTAGCAGCACAGCAGCAGCCAGGTCTTAGTTGTGGAATGTGAACTCCCACTTGTTCACGTGGGGTCTAATTCCCTAACCAAGGATCAAACCCAGGCTTCGTGCATTGGGAACATGGAGTCTTAGCCACTGGACCACCAGGAAAGTCTCTCTCTCTGTTTTTTAAGACGAAACTTCTTGAGGGTATGGACTGTGCTTCATGCATTTATATGTCTAACTTCACACCCCCTCTGCTTCAAACACCTGCTGCTTGGCACATATGTATTTGATAAGATTTGAGTAAGTGAATTTTAGATTTCCAGATAAACATAATGGATTTTCCGCACGTGTTTATCTCTATACCCTCAGAGATTTCCAAGGAAAGGAGAGTAAAGGAATAAAAGAAATTATATAAAACCGTAAGACAGAAAGAATGGGGAAGCAGACACAGGTCTAAGAGGAGTAGCAGCCAGGCGTCTTCACCATGCCTTTACTGGCAATAGAGGCTAGCAGGGGCAGTTTAAAAAATGTTTCTTTAGAAAAAAATTTCTCCAGTCTCCTACTGCTTGTCAGGATATGGTGAAGATGCTGGGCTGCCTGGCGTGCTGCAGTCCATGAGGTTGCAAAGAGTTGGACACAACTTTGTGACTCAACAATGATATGATTAACTCTGTATTTTATAACCCATCTATAGTAACATCTGTTGTTGACAAAATCATACCCCATAATAGAAATTCCATGCTTCCCTGTTGGCTTAGATGGTAAAGAGTTTCCCTTTTTACAGGAGACACTGGTTATCTCCCTGGATAGGGAAGATCCCCTGGAGAAGGGAATGACCACCCACTTCAGTATTCTTTAGCTTCCGTGGTGGCTTAGACAGTAAAGAATCTGCCTGCAAGTCAGGAGGCCTGGGTTCGATCCCTGAGTCAAGAAGATCCCCTGGAGTAGGAAATGGCAACCCACTCCAGTATTCTTACCTGGAGAATTCCCGTGGACAGAGGAGCCTGCTGGGCTACAGTCCATAGGGGTCACAAAGAGTCAGACATGACTGAGCAGCTAAACAATAACAATCTTGAAACTATAACAATCTTGAAATTAGTGTGTGTTCTCCAGTTGCATTATTTTTAAAAAATATTTTGACTTTTTCTAGTTCCTCTACCTTTCTATATAAATTTTTGTCACTATCTATAAAAAAAACTCAGTTATTATTTTTATTAGAATTGAGTTGAATCTGCATTAATGTCTGAACAGAATTAGTATCCTAACTGTTTTGAGTCTTCTAGTCTTTCTCCATCTATGTAGGTCTTTATATCATAACTTTCAGTGTGTGAAAGTCACTCAGTCATGTCTGACTCTTTGTGACCCCATGGACCATAGTCCATGGAATTCTCCAGGCCAGAATACTGGAGTCGGCAACCTTTCCCTTCTCCAGGGGATCTTCCCAACCCAGGGATCCAACCCAGGTTTCCCGCATTGCAGGTGGGTTCTTTACCAGATGAGCCACAGGGAAGGTCTTCTTTATTTTATCATAATTTTCAGCATACAGGTACTATCAGTACATGTATGTTGTTAGATTTGTACCTGTGTACTTTATTTTTGTGTATGTACTATGTAGATGATCATTTTCAATGTTTTATTTCCAATAATTAATTTCTAGTATATAGAAATATGAGCTTCTTCTCAGTGAGTAAAGAACCTGCCTGCAATGCAGGAGATGCTGGAGATAAGAGTTCAGTTCCTGGGTCGGCAAGATCCCCTGGAGGAGGGCACAGCAACTCACTCCAGTATTCTTACCTGGAGAATCCCCATGGACAGAGGAGCCTGGTGGGTCGTGATGTGTTATCCTTCATGTATTTTGCTGGATAGAATTTATAGTGTTTTGTTGAGGATCTTTGAGTCTATTTTCAGGAGTGTAGTGGTTTTTTGGTTTGTTTTTATGTTGTTGTCTGGCTTTGATACCACGGAATCCCCATGGACAGAGGAGCCTGGTGGGCTACAGTCCATAGGTCGCAAAGTCTGACATGACTGAACTGACTGAGCACAGCACAGCACAGTGTATAGAAACACAGTTGATTTTTTAAATTTTGATCTTGTGTTGTATAACCTCATAAACTTACTCACCTGTTAATTCTAGGAATTTCCTTTAGTAGACTCCTGATATGGAAATAAATGAAGACCATCCAAAAGAAAAAGTAGGGCATCAGCCACCATTTCTTGCATTTGGCACAGAATCAGAAGGAAATCTAAAAGGAGAGTATGAAAACTTTTATAATGAACCTGAAGGGAAAGCTTCAGGTTGCCTTAATTGGAAATTGTTGGCATGGGGAAGCTGGAAGCGGGCCTAACTAGAAGTAGGGCATCCCGTGTGGTTGGTTGGGGGAGCTTGTTTGACTTTGGTTGGTCCTAAATTGGAAGTGGGGGCAAAAGTTAGGGAAGCTGGCAGTTATTGATCAAGGCCGGGCTGTTTGGAATTAGTCGCTACAGAAGCTGTGGTCTGCCTTCCTGGACTGGTTGTTGCAGAGAGTGTGGGTCAAGGTGGTTTTTGGATGTGATCTTGGCTGTTGTCCTTTTGTATATTCAGTCTCTCACTTGGGATTTTCTATGGAGACAATCACACGGTCTTGCAAATAGAGTTGTATTTCTTCCTTTATAATTGGTATGCTTTTATTTTCTTCCCTAATTGCACCGGCTAGGACTTCCAGTACAATGTTGAAAGTGGTGAGAGCAGACATTTTTTTTATTCCCCTTTGAGAGCAGATGAATTTGATTTTGTTCCTAGTCTTAGGGGAAAAATTTTAGTCTTTCCTCATTGAATGTGATGTTAGCTATAGGTTTTATGTAGGTGACTTTTATTAGATAAACAAAAATCCATTCTCTTCCTAGTTTGTTAGGCATTTTAAAAATCACGAGAGGGTGGGATGATAGAAAAAATAAATAAATAAAATAAAAATCACGAATGGGGGACTTCCTGGTGGTCCAGTGTTCAAGACTCCACACTTCCAGTGCAGGGCACAAGGGTTTCATCCCTGCTCGGGGAACTAAGACCCCTCATGTCACACAGCATGGCCAAAAAATAAGTAAAATAAGAGTAATAAAATAATTGTTTAAAAGATCATGAATGGATGTTGTGTTTTGTCAAGTGCATTATCTGCATCTCCTGAGATTATCATGTGGTTTTTCCCTTTAGTCTGTTAATATGATGAATCACACTGATAGATTTTTGAGTGTTGAACTAGCTTTCCATTCTCACAGTTCATCCCCCTTGGACATGATGTGTTATCCTTCATGTATTTTGCTGGATTGAATTTACAGTGTTTTGTTGAGGATTTTTGAGTTCTGTTTTCAGGAGTGTAGTGTCTTTTTGGTTTGTTTGTTGTGACGTTATTGTCTGGCTTTGATAACATGGTAGTTCTGGTCTCATAAAATGATTGAGTTGAGAAATGTTGCATCCTCTACTGTTTTCTGGAAGGGATTGTATAGAATTGGTGCTGATATAATACTGGTATTATATATAGTGCAGCCATCTAGATGTGGAGAGTTAAGTTGTAGGCATAGAGTTGTTTGTAGCATCCTTCTAATGTCTGTTGTGTGCTCAGTCGCACAATTGTGCCCAGCTCTTGCAACACCCTGAACTGTATAGCCTGTCAGGCCTCTGTCCGTGGAATTTTCTAGGCAAGAATACTGAAGTGGGTTGCCATTTCCTCCTCCAGGGGATCTTCCCAATGCAGGGATCAAACCTGCATCTCTTGAATCTCCTGAATTGGCAGGCAGATTCTTTACCACTGAGCCATCTGGGAAGCCCCTATAATAATACATACCCTCTTTCATTTCTGATTTTGATGCTCTGTGTGTGTGGGGGGGGAGGGCACAGCACACAAATTATGGGATCTTAATTCCCCAGCAAGGGATCAAACCCAGGCCCTTGGCAGTGAAAGCAGAGTCCTAACTACTGACCCGCCAGAGAATTCTTTGATATTGATATTTTTAATCTTCTCTCTCTTTCTTTTTCTCTTTGTCAAGTATAGCTAGAGATTTATCAATTTTATTGATCATTTCAAAGAACCAGCTGAGTCACAAGAGAAGCCCAAGAATACTGGATTTGGTAGCCTATCCCTTCTCCAGTCAGGATCTTCCTGACCTAGGAATCGAACTGGAGTCTCCTGCATTGCAGGTGGATTCTTTACCAACTGAGCTACCAGCTTTTTATTCCATTTATTGTTTTTCTGTATCAATTTCATTGATTTCTGATGTTATCTCATTTTCCCCTTCCTTTTAAAATATTTATTTATGGCCATGTTGGGTCTTAGTTACAACACCTGGAGTCTTCATTGTGGCATGCATGATCTTTCATTGTGGTGACCAGGCTGTTTGTTGTGGACCATGGGATTCTCTCTAATCGAAACTCTCAGGCTCTAGAGCACACATGCTCTGTAGTTGTAGCAGGCGTGTTTAGGTGCCTCACAGCATGTGGGATCTTAGTTCCCTAACCAGCGATCAAATCCGAGTCCCCTGCATTAGAAGGTGGATTCTTAACCACTGGACCACCCGGGAAATCCCCTTTACCATTTTTTTAAATTAAAATTTTGTTTTGGTTTTGCTGGGTCTTCATTGCTGTGCCTAGGCTTTCTTGAGTTACGACAAGCAGGGGCTACTCTTTGTTGCAGTCCACGAGCCTTTCATTGCATGGCCTCTCTTGTTGTGGAGCACAGGGTCTAGGCACAGGGGCTGCAGCATGTAGGCTCAGTAGTTATAGCTCGAGGGCTCTTGAGCACAGGCTCAATAGTTGTGCACACAGGCTAAGTTGCTCCTTGGCATGTGGAATCTTCCTGGACCAGGAATTGAACCCATGTCTGCTGCTCTGGCAGGTGGATTCCCATCTGTTGTATCCCCCAATATTGGATAATGTCTATTAATCTTTCAGCTCACTGGATCTTCCCCTTTGCCATCTTCATTCTGCTTTTGACCTCCTCTAGTGGATTTTTAATTTAAGATAGTTAATTGTTTAGCTAAATAATTTCAATTTAGTTTCTGTTTTATAGTTTTTCTTTCTCTTCTGAGAACTTCCATCTTTCCAGTCATTTCTCATTACCTTCACCTGTGGAGCACAGATATAACTGTTCTAAATCTTTTTTTTCTGACAACTCCAATATCTAAGCCATTTTAGGATTGACTTTTTTTTTCTCTTGAGAATTGATCAGTTTGGGGGGTTTTGTTTTTGGATTTTTGGTTCATTGTATGCCACGTGATTTTGAAAGGTATCTTCAGCTCATTATATTTTGAACATTTTGCTTTTAGACTCTGGGTTCTGTTCAGATCTTCTGAGAATGCTGATTTTTGTTTTGTTTCAACAGATAATCAAGTAAGATTAAACCTACAAGTTTTGTCTCGTCTGTGGGTGATGGTTTCAGTCTCACTTCCATTTTTAAAACCTTTGCCCTCACACGCCCCACCCAGTAGTCAGTCTGCCACTTGACTGCTGGTTTAGGCAGTTTCAAAGACTTGGCTGGGCTTCCCTGATTCTGTTCCATGCATGTGCAACTCAAGGGTGAGCCCGGGACTTTTGTAGTTGTTACACAGCATCAGGAGTTCCTTTCTCTGACTCTCCCCTTGCTGGAATGTTCTTCCCAACCTCAGGTCCCAACCCCACCCCTGCCTTACCCCCCAACTCCCTGTCTAGTTCCTCTGGCTAGAAAGACAGGTTTCTCACAGAGCATTTTAGCCCCCTCGCTGTCCTAGAGTTCCATGTGGCAGATTTCACCCTCAGGGTAAAGTAATGAGAACAAAGAGGAAAAAAATGACAGGGTTCCCTTTCCATGCTTAAGAGCATGGGGGCCCCTTTCCTCATTTCTTCCAAGCAGAGACAAGTTTTCTGTCAATTTGAGTTATGTGGTCTGTCATCCCTGAGATTCAGTTTCAGAACTCTTGCTCATTTTTAAGCAAGGCCAGGAGAGAAAAAAATAAATATGGAAGCAAACTGTGGTTGCCCCCACACTATTCATCTCACATGGGTCCTTTTTTTGCATCTTCTAGCCAGAAAGAGGGGCCCTGGGGCTGTCTACCACCCCTAGTCAGTTCTGCAACTTGAGCTACTCTTGGTTCAAAGGCAGATGGCAGAAGAGAAGAAAAACCCCAGAAAACTCCACAATACTGATTGTTCACGTTTCAACTTCTGTCACCTGTTCCCTTGCTGGTTTTTACTTTTTAGAGTCCTCAGGTAGCTGATTTTTGTATTCTTTCCAATTTTCAGTTGTAATCAGTGAAGGAGACAGGCTGTGGTGGGCATAATCTCTTTTGCCCAGCACTGAAATTGGCACTCATATTTTTAATGCCTGTCTACAAGTAAGCTAAAGGGTCCTCAGACATTTGAGAAAAGTCCTCAGTATGGGAGACAGACAAACATAGACATCCATCAAAGGACTCAGAGAAAACGGAAGAGAAGGACTGGGACAAAAGGCAGGAGTGTTGCCCAAATGGAGGCATCTCCTTGTGGAAACTTGAAGAACCGGGAGTAACTCAAATATCTGTGTATGTGTTTGCATATAGAGATTATTTTAAAATTGTTTTTAAAGAATATCGATATTGTTAAAAAGCAAGATGATCACACATTTATTGGTAACAGAAATTTAAATACCTAAGAAAAAAGCAAATAATTTCCAAAATATCAGTAAAGCAAGTAAATAAAGGTAATCAGAAGTGTAAACTTGGGACTATATTTTTCTGTTTAAATGTAAAGGCAGGTGTATCCTTAATTCAGTTCTAGTTGTTTCAAAGAAGATATTTCAGGGACTGATGTATAAATTTCAGGGACTGAAGTATAAATTGGTGTAACTTTTATGCACAACTTTTTGCTCAATAACACAATACTTTTTAGGATGCTTCTGCCACCGGATCAAGTCATTTCTTTCTTTGTAGTTTATCTTATAGAAATAATGCAATATGCAGATGGACATTTTGCACAATATGTTCATTTAATGATTTTTATAACTCTGAGAGGTAGAAACAACCCACCAACTTTTACCAGAAAAGGATGTGTTCAGTTAATTGTAATACAAATATACCTATAAAATATAGAATATTTTACAGTATTTAGGATCAAAATTTAAAAGTGTCAATAAAGTAAGCATATATTTATGGATGGAAAAAAGCTTTATATAAATGCTATTTCAAAACAACTGCCTTGAAGAAAGAATGCCAGGTAGCAGAATGTCTTATGTATAACTCAGTCACATTGCTGTAAGCAGAAATTAAATACAGCATTGTAAATCAACCATGCTTCAATAAATTTTGTTTTAAATGGTAAACCACTACATAATTATTCTCAACACAGTTATTTCTCACAACAGTCCTGTGAATTGGCTGCCATAATCATCTCCATTCTACAAATGAGGGAATTCAGAGTTCAAGGTTAAGTGACTCACCGAAAGTCATCAAACCTGTTGATAGTAAAACCAAGTTTGTCTGACTCTGAAACGCTTGCTCTTGGCACTGCTGTCTCTGGATGCCTGGCAGGAAGCAAGTCCATAGTGGGTAGACTTTTCCTTTGTGTAAATTACATTTGTAGGATTATTTTAACGCTGCTGTAAGACAATCTTATTTTTCTTGAAGATGCCCAACTTTTTGCCATATCCCTTCATAATGTCATAATGCCCCCAGCCAACTTTGGAAGTCACTTGGATTTTTCCGTAGATTGCAGCTAATATAAATTGGTTGGTTGGTTGTTTTTTTCAGTAAAGTGTACTTCTAAGAGTTGTATAACATCAAAAAATACAGTTTAAAATGCTAAAATAGACTAATACCAATAGGCTTACATCATGCTTATAAGAGCTAAAATTAGAAAATTGTAGGCAAAATATACTTCATTAACCAAGCTGGAATTTAAGAGGGGAGAAAAGCAAGAGTCCAGTTGTCTTGGGTATATTTATAAGCAAAAAGAGTATTTTTAAGTGAGGTATGTAAGCAAGCATCTCAGTAAATTCTTCCTCAGAGTAAGGAAAATACTAGGGGAGCTCTTATATTCCTATATTCAGTCATTTCCTCTCTTTACTAATTTTGTATTCCTGAATGTTTTAGTCATGATCTTAGAGCTTTGGTAGATTTTCCATGATGNATACTGTCTACCCTCTTAAGTGCTTTGCTGTTGTGGATATCAAGGCTTCAGGTTTTTAATGCTTTAAATACTACTACAGTGATTAACTTTGTTTAAAGCCCTCTTCTCATACTTCCTTTTCTCTTTGAATTATTTCTGCAAACAAATATCTAAATGTAGGATGAATGAGTCAACAAACATAGATTTTGCGGGGGGTATGGGTTTTAATAGGTAGAAACAAACTGATTTTCCCTCAGTTGTCAGATTTTCCCTAAGCTTCAACATCCTCATTTTTTTTCTATAAAATTTCTAATTCAATAGTTACATATTAATAGCCATATTAATTTTATTTTTGATTTTATAGTATTTTAATTTCCTTTTATTGCCAATTGAGTTATTGGGATCCTGATAACAGTACATTTCATATTTGTTACAAACATTTTACTCATTCTTTATTCTTGTTTTAGAAATATTGATTTTGTGAATTTTGATTATACAGAAAGTTTTATACTTCCAGAGTTAAATTCATCCATCTTTGTCCTTCTGTTTCAGTTGTTAATATTTTATCCTGCTATCTGGCAGGTCTTCTTTCTAGCACCAAGAGATTTATTCTAAGGCAAACTGTGCACCTAAATTTTTCTCAATAACCCTATCAAGTTTGCCCCCTTCCGTATCTGTATATCCTGCAGAAATAAAAACACACACATAAGGATATTCATAGCAGTTCAGTTTAAAATAGCAAAAAATTAGAAGTAGCTTGTAAGGAATGAATAAATTAGGTTACCAGCATGCTAGAAAATACTATGTAGCCATTAAAGGGAAAAATAGGTCTACAAACCCTAGAAGATCAAAACCTAGTTTAGCAATTAAAAAAAAAGCAAATTGTGGTATAATAAATAGAGGATAAGTATATGTTTATATATGTGCAGAGTTGAGACTTTCACCTTTTATTTCATTTAATTGTTTTGTTTGGATTTCTAAAGGAGAATATAAAGTATAAGTTCACAATAAAATAACCTAAGAAAAGCTTCTGACTATGTTAATTTTGGGAGATGGGGTTGAACATCTCCGAAATTTTGTAATATTTAATTTCATTATATGCACATTTAAAATCATGTGTATCATATGTGTTTGTTCTAGTCACATTTTAGGCATTCACATGCATTTTTAGTGTTTGTGTCTTTACCACCAGAGGCATATTTGAACTCCCCAAACGTGGTTCTCCAGAGCACATCAGGTTCACTCCCTTTTAAGTTGTTCAGGATAGAGCCTTTTTTTTTTTGGCGGCGCTGTGCAGCTTTGTGGGATCTTAGTTCCCCGACCAGGAACTGAACCTAGACCACCACAGTGAAAGCCCTGAGTCCTAACCACCGGACCGCCAAGGAAGTCCCATCCTATTAGGTCTTTAAATCTGCACAACAGTCTTCCGAGGCAGTCATGATTATTATCCCACTTTCACAGTTAAGGAAAAGAGTTGTACAGAGAGCGCTAATAACTTGCCTATATCATTTTGAAATTAACTTTCTTAGATAAAAATTAAGGTGCCAGCATTCATTTTTGAAGTTTGAGATATTCACATAAATGAGGTCAGCCAACTTTGTTTTTTAGTAAAGGGCCAGATAGGAAATCATTGAGGCTTTGCTGACTGTCATAGCTTCTCACCTCTGCCACTCTAGTCCCAAAGTAGTCACGGTCATTACATATATGAATGAGTGTCTGGGTTACGATAAATCTTTATTTACAAAAGCAGGTGCATAAGTAATCCAGCAGTATCTTAGTCTGGAAAGAGCCTTGTTAAAGCATCAGGGATGTCGCTGGCAGTCCAGTAGTTAAGACTCTGTACTCCCAATGCAGGGGACGCAGGTTCAATCCCTGGTCAGGGAACTAAGATCCCACATGCCACACAGTGTGGTCAAATAAATAAATTAATAAATACTCCTCTGCTTTAAAAAAAAAAAAAAAAAGATTTCTTTAAAAAACATGTACTCTCTTAAGTGGTCTCTAGGCAAGTCGGTCCCCATGACTAGAGTATAGCCCAGATGCAACTTCTCATTGTACTGGCAGTGTGATCTCAGCTCCTTAATTAACCTCTTCAAACCACTACCACTTATTTATTTGTATCCTGTTTCTGTGATCCTTATCCATTAGTTGTTGGGTAAGAGGGCAGGTAGTTTAATATCCTTTGCTATCTCCTCTTGTCCTTGAAAACAAATGCACATGTTCTCAATACTGTTGGCTACAGGAAATTACAAAACCAAGCATGTGAAGATGTCAGATGATAGCATCAAGAGTTCAGGCAAGTCTTTGTCTTGAGAACTCAGGTTAGCACATATTAATGCCTTTTTTCTCCATCTGGTTTGACCCACATGTGGCCAACTGGCCAAATGTGGTTTTCCTTATGCCCCAGGGTGAACCCTTTCTGAAATGTTTATCATGATTTTTTTTTTCCCCTTCAATAGCATGTTGATATAATCAGCTCCCATTATGGGATTTTTGATAAATTTGATCTATACACAGGAAAGCAAATTTTACTTTCCACAGGTGGGGAGCCCACCTATAGATAGTAAAAAGGGTCTGGATGGTCTCACCAAATGTGTCCTGCTTGGAAGAGAAGGTTGTGGTCCTCACATTACTTTTTTTTTCCTCTCCTCTCGTTACTTTATTCATTACAGGAGGTAGGGCTGTCAGTTTTACAAATCTGCTTCATTGTATAATGTGATTGCAAAAGTGCATATTTTCTTTACATGCCTTAGCTAAGGCTAGTTTATGAAATACATACTATTTCATCCAGAATATTTACCAGTCAAAAACAGCAGCTATGGGATGGACTTGTACACACTGCTGTATTTTTAGTGGATGACCAACAAAGACCTATTGTATAGCACAGGGAACTCTGCTCACTGTTATGCGGCAGCCTGGACAGGATGGGAATTTGGGGAAGAATGTTGTTGTTTAGTGACTAAGTCGTGTCTGACTCTTTTGCAGCCCCACGGACTGTAGGTTGCCAGGCTCCTCTGTCTGTGGAATTTCCCAAGCAAGAATATTGGAGTAGGTTGCCATTTCCGCTCCAGGGGATCTTCCTAATCCAGGGATCAAACCTGCATCTCCTGCATTGACAGGTGGATCCTTTACCACTGAGCCACCAGGGAAGCCCTTGGGAGAGAATGGATACATGTATATGTGTGGCTGAGTCCCTTCGCTGTTCACCTGAGACTATCACAACATCGTTAATCAGCCATACTCCAATACAAAAAAAAACAACACCCAATAACACTGCAGCTGTAAAACTTAAGAAAAATAGACCTGTAGGTCTTGTTCAAATTTCAGTGTTTTGTCTTAAGATCAGTGTTCCAACCCTGCAGCAAATCACAAAATGTTCCCTTTGAACTGGGAAGCTTGTTCTCCAGTGTCAAGGTCTGACTGAGCCAGTGTCCCTTCTCTTGCAGGCCTGACAGCGAGTGCAGTTGCAGCTTTAATCCTCATGACATCCTCCATCATGTCCGTAGTGGGGTCTTTGTACCTGGCCTACATCCTGTACTTTGTGCTGAAGGAGTTTTGCATCATCTGCGTCATCACATATGTGCTGAACTTCATTCTTCTTATCATCAACTACAAACGACTAGTTTACTTGAATGAAGCCTGGAAACGGCAACTGCAGCCTAAGCAGGACTGACCGCCTGATGAACTCTTTAACTGACAGTCTGAAGTCCCTTTTTCCATTAAGTTTATTTTGCAGCAGTTTGGTTTTTTTTTTTTAATTATTATTATTCTTCACAACAGACACTTTCCCTAAGAATCTTAAACTGATTTTTTAAAATCCTATAAATTAGAAGGGGCTCTAGCTATTTTCTCTGTCAATCTTCATTTTAAATATGGATACAAAAAAAGGATACACCAAGCCAATCAAAGACAAGCTTTAACTTTACTTTGGAGATGTTTCTGAAATGGTAAAATGTAGCCCTAGCCCCTTCCCCTCAGTTGTAAAGTGAGCAACCATTGCTAGTAATTCTCTAATGTGTATAAATTCAATTTCAGGTATAACAAATGTGATCATGACATGAAAATATTTTAGAATAGATACTGTATTCAATATTGCCATGTTTACAATATGTAATATGTTTTTTAGCCGATGGATTTAAACATGTAGATTCAACTAGAATCCATTTATATGATATTTGTAAATAAAGGTAGAGATATTGGATCCAGCCCTGCAGAAACTTGCTGTACAGCTTAGTTGGAGTGTAGCAGTGAGGAACAGTCAGCTCAACGCTGACTGAAGATGTACTGAAAATACTAAGTCCACACAGAGCATCTTGTGGAAAGGACTGGCAGCTGCGGGTCCAGCACTGACAGCAAAAATAATAGGGTGACTGGTTCCCTTTCATCTCCTTCCTTTGAAAGGAAGAAACTAAATTTGGACGTTCAAGTCAAGCTTGTACCTAGTCATAAAACTGGATCAATTAGAAACTTACAGTGTGAGTCATGTGACCAGACTTTCAAGGCCTTAAGGACACTAAAGGTGGGGAAATGGGTAGATTTCTCTGGCAAAAAGCTGGAAATAGTACTATGGCGTTTCATAGTCTCTTACAACAGGTGAGTTTTCATGCAGATAATTTTCCTTCACATTAGTGCCAGTCAACCAAACAGTATTGGCTTGGAAAATCATCAGTATAAGCCCCAGTCACTCCAGAGTAGAATCACTCTTGGGGAGTTCCATAGTGTTTCTCCTGTTTCTTTCTTCACTAACTAACCGGACATCTAGTTTAATTGTTTTAGAGTCAGCTATTAGATTCGTAAACTTTAGGGCTGACATGCTGCTCAATTGGCTTAACTGGGAGGAGTACTAAAGGGAGACACGTATCTCAAGGTGGAACATAGTACTCTTTCTAATACCTACCCCAGTGCAGAGTCTTTGAAAGAGATTTGAATAAACCCAAATGAAACGGTGACAGTATGTTTCTCTGGTTAACCTCTTCTATCAGAATGTTCAAAGTGCCTTCTGTCTTAAATCTCAAACCAAATATTTTGTGTGTTGAACTTGGGCAGAAGTGTCCTTCCTTCCTTTCTCAGCATGAAGTAGGAAACTTGCATTCTATAGAAAGGTTCTGTGTGATCTTTTCATTCTTTAGATTGAGAAAGAGTCGCCATGTTTTCACTTCTAATTCTGTTCATCATTACATTAAGAAGAAACCAGTAACTACTGAGTGTTCTGCCTTCTTTTGTAGGGAGGGGACAGGCTCTGCTCTGTAAACCATACCGTATAGAGTCATCGACTGTCCAGCAGTTTCCAACCAACTGTCATAATTGATGCAGTGTACTCTTCTAGCCCAAGGCAGGTATCAAATTGCATTGTAATGTACTTTTAACCAGTTTAAACCAATTTTGTAAAAGATGGCTTAGTTCTGATTTCATCCAGGCTTATGTTTTTTTCCCATGAATGTGAATATTTCAATGTCTGTTTTATTATGTATGTATTGTTCTTGTTTCTCTAAAGAACTCTAGAAAGTGTTGATTAGGTGTCTGGTGTTTATGGAGAAATGAGTTCTCTGGGGAACTGCATGGTGAGCTCGTCTCCTCTACCCAGCAGATCAGCAGTTCACTGCTTCTCTTTTCTCCACTAGTCTGGAGACGGCTTCACCGTGATGACATCATGGTATATATATATAAACTCTGGTTGTGCTAAACAAATTTCTTGTGTCCCCATTTAAAATTGTTCTTTGCCCTCCTCTGTATCGGTCAGCGGAGTAGAGTTAAAGCTTGTCTTGATGTTGCGTTCTTGCAAACGCCTGCAATTCTTTTGTGAGAAAATATCAGAGTGTTCAGCCAGACCCTTCAGGTTTTTCCTTTGCTTTTCTAAGCCTTGGGGACACTACTGTTTCAGTTGTAGAAAAATTGTTGCCACATTCCTACAACCCCAGAATTCATGTCCTTCTCACTGAGGGATGAACATGTGCTGCCTGAAATAACCACGTGGTGATGCCCATCTCTCTAAGCAAAGGACCCCCACGCTGGTGTGTGTGATTTGGTATTTTTCCCTGGGAAGAATTTAGGCTTCCCGCTACATCCTCAATTCTACCGTAGAAGAAGGGGGAAACCCCCTGTTATAAAAGTCTGAGGGTTATTAAGATTATTTCAGACTGAATATTTAAATACTGCAACATTATTAGCTACCAGTGTTGAAGAACAGGTGGGGGAAAATGTGAATTTCTGCTTCTCAGTTTTCAAAATGATTTGTAACAGATGAAGCCTCTTATTTACTTGACAGTCCTATCCTTTGAAGAAATAAGAGAAGTCATGGTTACATGGTAAATTTTAGGAAAACTCGGTGGTTTGAAGGGTTTCATTTGATTTTTTTTTTTTCATTGCAGCTAGTTGCTATCAGTTGAGGGTCAACTTCTGGTGAAGTGTCAGGTTTAACTAGCTGTGTGCCCTGGGTGTATGTAGCCCCTCCTTAAATCCATGACTTTTAAAGATGTTGATAGCATTGATTATTTTCATTCAGAGAGACAAAGATCTCTCATTTGATACAAGAGATCTTTGGACCTCCTAAATAGAATACAGGACCAAGACTACAATGAAATTAAAACTGTGAGTTGGCTTTAGTTTTCTTAGACTTCATTTAAGACTATCAGCAGAAGTACAAAGTTGTATTCAGCAAAGCTTGAGACCAATAACTGCTGACAGATCTTACCCTGAATATCAGTACTGGACAACTGCCAACAAGAAACCCACTCTCATTTTTGGTAACTTATTTGGGAAAGAATGCCTAATATTGAATCTTCGTCCTCATGTATTTTTGTGTATTTTTTCCCCAGTGGGCAAGTACTGGTGAAACACTGCTATTTATATATTTTAGGCAGCACTTATGAGTCCTAATTTGTGAGAACTACCCTTCAATAAATCAAAGGGATGGGGGTGGGAGTCCAGGTGACTTGGTTAAACTTTTTTTTTTTTTCTTAAACATATTAGCCCAGAAAAGGTAAAATGTTTTGTTATAAAACTGTATTAAGCATGGCCTAAGTATTAGGTGTATGATCTGTATAGTATGTTCCATCAAAAAATATTTATTACTAGTGCTTTAAGCTCCAGAGTAAACATTCATTTAAAATGGAGTTCACTGGGCAGATTTCCCCTTTAATATAGATAGAAATATTCTTTATCAGAGATTTAGGACACAGTTTTGCTAACTGGTAAAAACAAATGTAAATATGTAAGAATGTTTATTTGTTGCACATAACTTTTTTGGTATAAAATAAATGTAGAAGTTACCTGTGGAAGTTGTGCTGCCCTCATTCTTATACTGCAGTGTTATATTTCAAAAAAGAAGCAGAAATTAATTCAGTCTTAGAAACTTAGATTTTAAGTTTTGGTCACATCCTGAGGTCAGGACCTTAGTTCCCCAACCAGGGATCAAACCCGTGTCCCTTGCACTGGAAGGCAGAGTCTTAACCATTGGACCATCAGAAGTCCCTATAAATGATCCTTACAATAAATACCATAGCCTCATTTCTACAGGTATCGAGTTGACTCTCTTTCTCTTAAATTATATGTAACATATAGAAGACAGAAGCAGAATTCTTAGAGATTCTAGTTCTTGGAATTCCTGTGGGTTTATGATATATGTGGTTGTCAAGAATTAATGAAGATGTTACTGCTTATAGTTCTGTGAGCACATAGATTGTATTAATCAGCTGTTTCTCCACTGCTTTACTGTAGCTCACCTTGAATACTCCACTCTTATAATCTCCTAAAAAGTTAATACCTGTAAGAAAGATAATTTCATTGGAAATGCAGTAGGCCATATTTTATTGAATAGAACAAATGTGTCCTTTGTTAGGACCTTAGGACTTGAGAAAAGAATTTACCCCTAATTTGCAAAACATTTAAGTGTGTGTCATGTTTCTTTTTTTTTTTTTAATGTTTGTCAGGTAAAGAATTTTATATATTATTCCGTGACATTAAACTGGAACATACAACTTGATTACTTCAAAGAACTTAGAAGTTTTAGGGTAACAAAAGAAATATACAGCCCCTAAAATTCCTAACTTATTATTGGAACGGACTACACTCTGATTTCTTCATGGAGCTTGGAAAGAAAGGTTAAAAAAGGGCATGTGTTGAGACATGAAATCCCCTATAATTGGCTCAAACTCTGCATTAAGAACTACATTGATTTATGGTCTTCAATTTGAGCCGTATTTTTCCATAGCTTTCAGCTTTAAATCAGGGTGGATGAACACTGAAATCTTACAAATAACGTACCTTACTTAATGGAGCCTGTGGAAGAGGGGCAGGAGGACAGATGCCTAAGGAAAGGCCGTCCTCGGGAGCAGAGCAGGAGGCAGCACCAGGTACGGAAGCCTGTCCTGTCTGCGGCCCATGCGTTCAGTGGCCACCACCTCCACCTTCAGTGGAGTTGGCTGTGATGGTCCAGTGGGCTTCTACAGCCGTCTATCCCTTTCAGTCCAGACAAGACGATGCCTGCGGTTGGAAGAACTTCTCAGCAGCACTGGTAACCTCTGAGCTCCCTTCCAGCTCCAACACTGCTTCATTCTTACCTTTCTTCTGCTTCTGCGTCAGCTTAGCTCCGGTTCACAGACCCTGTGCCTTCTCCTCCCAGCCTGATACTACTTTCTGGGAATCTGCTGAAACTTCAGCCCTTCTCTGGAGTTCCTAGCAGGTGTTCTCTACTATCACCCACTCAAGTCAAGGCTGGCCCAAAGTGCAGGAGCAGGGCTGGTTTGGTGGCAGCACAGTTTGTAAGCAGCAACTCTGAGCAGCAATGCTGAGCAGAGGTTGCCCAAGACTCTGTGCTTGGTTAAGGCTATGAAAACAGACTGAGATGCCGAAATCAAAGGGAGATGCTTTTCAGCAGTATAGCTCATTAAGTTTATGGATGGTCACTTTTAAGCCAACTCTTTATTCTCATATGACAAAAGCCTTTATTTTCTTTGTTATTATTGGCCATGCTATGGAACATGTGGGATCTTAGTTTCTCAACCAGGGATCAAACTCAGGCCCCCTGCAATGGAAGTGCTGAGTCTTAACCACTGGACTGCCAGGGAAGGCCCTACAAGTCTTTATTTTCACCTCTAATGTTCCGAACTTCTAGCAAATGACCACAAAATCCAGGTGAGAAGCTTCCAGGTCTGCCATACCCAGTGACGGAAACACTTGCTCTCTGTGTGATAGAAATAGCCCCCCTCCCTGGGGAGGAGGAGCTGACCAAACCAGTGTCTGCAGAGAGGTAGTTCTCCCTTTAAACAGTAAACAGGCCGCTTCCCACACACTGTGATGTCACTGCTGACCGCTGGTACCTGGTTTCATTGGCAAGTTTCCAGTATCTCTCTCGCAACAGGAAAGCTGCACTCTTTGGTTGTCTCTGCCGAGTGAAGATCCCTTTCCTATTCCCGATCATCCGAACTGGTGCTAAAAACAAGGCAAAAGGTGTTTCAGATGACTTCTGATGGGGAAAATCAGAACCAGCCTGGAGCCAAGCTGGGCACTCAGCAGTATCTTCATGCTTTAGAGCTGCTCAGCCTGCTGAGGACTCGGAAGTGGCCGCGTAATGGGTTAAAGACTGAAATACCAGTGCTCCCCAGAACACTTCAGCTTTCATCCATTAGGGGAAGAATCCAAAACTGTTCATCTTTTCTTTGCAAGATAATGTTTAAGACATTTAGGGTACCCAGCTGCCTGGTAACTGGAGTGGAGCTGAGACAAAATTACTCTGTGAAAGGCTGGAGCCCTCTCGGAAAGGACTCCTCTCCTAGTAGGAGCCAGAGTCTTGGCCACTCATAGGCGCCCAAGTCGGATCTGCTAGTAGATGTTAAAGTCCTCCCAGGCGGACTTCCAGCTGGGTCCCCACCCCTGGAGGCAGGTCTGCCGGAAAGGGAGGTAGAAAGAGCAGCTATGCTCCCAGCAAGTCTCTCCACCCCCAAGAGAAGCCACCCCTTCTGTGAAATGGAAAGGTCTCTCCCACTGAAAAGTTCAAGACAACAATCATTTATTCCGTGAAAAGCAAACACCAGGCACCGTGCCAAGCACTTCAAGTGGAATCCACATGTCAGCCTGCGAGGTGGTGGGCGTTATCCCCACGTCATAAGCTTGTGAAAAGGTAGGTACCTTATCCAAGGTCACACAGCTAAGTCCTTAGTACACAAAGCCAGTGCCCCTACTCACAGAACTAGGCTTCCATCCAAGTTTATTTCCAGGAGCCACTAATCTCATTGGCCAAGCAGAGTGGAGGCTCATGTTCTCTTTCTTTTTCCTCTTTCACGCTTGCCATTCTGATTTTTTGCTTGTTTTTTGGCTATGCTGCGTGGCATGAGGAATCTTAGTTCTCTGACCAGGGTTCAAACCCATGCTCCCTGCATTGGGAGTGCAGTCTTAACCACTGGNACTGTCCAGCAGTTTCCAACCAACTGTCATAATTGATGCAGTGTACTCTTCTAGCCCAAGGCAGGTATCAAATTGCATTGTAATGTACTTTTAACCAGTTTAAACCAATTTTGTAAAAGATGGCTTAGTTCTGATTTCATCCAGGCTTATGTTTTTTTCCCATGAATGTGAATATTTCAATGTCTGTTTTATTATGTATGTATTGTTCTTGTTTCTCTAAAGAACTCTAGAAAGTGTTGATTAGGTGTCTGGTGTTTATGGAGAAATGAGTTCTCTGGGGAACTGCATGGTGAGCTCGTCTCCTCTACCCAGCAGATCAGCAGTTCACTGCTTCTCTTTTCTCCACTAGTCTGGAGACGGCTTCACCGTGATGACATCATGGTATATATATATATAAACTCTGGTTGTGCTAAACAAATTTCTTGTGTCCCCATTTAAAATTGTTCTTTGCCCTCCTCTGTATCGGTCAGCGGAGTAGAGTTAAAGCTTGTCTTGATGTTGCGTTCTTGCAAACGCCTGCAATTCTTTTGTGAGAAAATATCAGAGTGTTCAGCCAGACCCTTCAGGTTTTTCCTTTGCTTTTCTAAGCCTTGGGGACACTACTGTTTCAGTTGTAGAAAAATTGTTGCCACATTCCTACAACCCCAGAATTCATGTCCTTCTCACTGAGGGATGAACATGTGCTGCCTGAAATAACCACGTGGTGATGCCCATCTCTCTAAGCAAAGGACCCCCACGCTGGTGTGTGTGATTTGGTATTTTTCCCTGGGAAGAATTTAGGCTTCCCGCTACATCCTCAATTCTACCGTAGAAGAAGGGGGAAACCCCCTGTTATAAAAGTCTGAGGGTTATTAAGATTATTTCAGACTGAATATTTAAATACTGCAACATTATTAGCTACCAGTGTTGAAGAACAGGTGGGGGAAAATGTGAATTTCTGCTTCTCAGTTTTCAAAATGATTTGTAACAGATGAAGCCTCTTATTTACTTGACAGTCCTATCCTTTGAAGAAATAAGAGAAGTCATGGTTACATGGTAAATTTTAGGAAAACTCGGTGGTTTGAAGGGTTTCATTTGATTTTTTTTTTTTCATTGCAGCTAGTTGCTATCAGTTGAGGGTCAACTTCTGGTGAAGTGTCAGGTTTAACTAGCTGTGTGCCCTGGGTGTATGTAGCCCCTCCTTAAATCCATGACTTTTAAAGATGTTGATAGCATTGATTATTTTCATTCAGAGAGACAAAGATCTCTCATTTGATACAAGAGATCTTTGGACCTCCTAAATAGAATACAGGACCAAGACTACAATGAAATTAAAACTGTGAGTTGGCTTTAGTTTTCTTAGACTTCATTTAAGACTATCAGCAGAAGTACAAAGTTGTATTCAGCAAAGCTTGAGACCAATAACTGCTGACAGATCTTACCCTGAATATCAGTACTGGACAACTGCCAACAAGAAACCCACTCTCATTTTTGGTAACTTATTTGGGAAAGAATGCCTAATATTGAATCTTCGTCCTCATGTATTTTTGTGTATTTTTTCCCCAGTGGGCAAGTACTGGTGAAACACTGCTATTTATATATTTTAGGCAGCACTTATGAGTCCTAATTTGTGAGAACTACCCTTCAATAAATCAAAGGGATGGGGGTGGGAGTCCAGGTGACTTGGTTAAACTTTTTTTTTTTTTCTTAAACATATTAGCCCAGAAAAGGTAAAATGTTTTGTTATAAAACTGTATTAAGCATGGCCTAAGTATTAGGTGTATGATCTGTATAGTATGTTCCATCAAAAAATATTTATTACTAGTGCTTTAAGCTCCAGAGTAAACATTCATTTAAAATGGAGTTCACTGGGCAGATTTCCCCTTTAATATAGATAGAAATATTCTTTATCAGAGATTTAGGACACAGTTTTGCTAACTGGTAAAAACAAATGTAAATATGTAAGAATGTTTATTTGTTGCACATAACTTTTTTGGTATAAAATAAATGTAGAAGTTACCTGTGGAAGTTGTGCTGCCCTCATTCTTATACTGCAGTGTTATATTTCAAAAAAGAAGCAGAAATTAATTCAGTCTTAGAAACTTAGATTTTAAGTTTTGGTCACATCCTGAGGTCAGGACCTTAGTTCCCCAACCAGGGATCAAACCCGTGTCCCTTGCACTGGAAGGCAGAGTCTTAACCATTGGACCATCAGAAGTCCCTATAAATGATCCTTACAATAAATACCATAGCCTCATTTCTACAGGTATCGAGTTGACTCTCTTTCTCTTAAATTATATGTAACATATAGAAGACAGAAGCAGAATTCTTAGAGATTCTAGTTCTTGGAATTCCTGTGGGTTTATGATATATGTGGTTGTCAAGAATTAATGAAGATGTTACTGCTTATAGTTCTGTGAGCACATAGATTGTATTAATCAGCTGTTTCTCCACTGCTTTACTGTAGCTCACCTTGAATACTCCACTCTTATAATCTCCTAAAAAGTTAATACCTGTAAGAAAGATAATTTCATTGGAAATGCAGTAGGCCATATTTTATTGAATAGAACAAATGTGTCCTTTGTTAGGACCTTAGGACTTGAGAAAAGAATTTACCCCTAATTTGCAAAACATTTAAGTGTGTGTCATGTTTCTTTTTTTTTTTTTAATGTTTGTCAGGTAAAGAATTTTATATATTATTCCGTGACATTAAACTGGAACATACAACTTGATTACTTCAAGGAACTTAGAAGTTTTAGGGTAACAAAAGAAATATACAGCCCCTAAAATTCCTAACTTATTATTGGAACGGACTACACTCTGATTTCTTCATGGAGCTTGGAAAGAAAGGTTAAAAAAGGGCATGTGTTGAGACATGAAATCCCCTATAATTGGCTCAAACTCTGCATTAAGAACTACATTGATTTATGGTCTTCAATTTGAGCCGTATTTTTCCATAGCTTTCAGCTTTAAATCAGGGTGGATGAACACTGAAATCTTACAAATAACGTACCTTACTTAATGGAGCCTGTGGAAGAGGGGCAGGAGGACAGATGCCTAAGGAAAGGCCGTCCTCGGGAGCAGAGCAGGAGGCAGCACCAGGTACGGAAGCCTGTCCTGTCTGCGGCCCATGCGTTCAGTGGCCACCACCTCCACCTTCAGTGGAGTTGGCTGTGATGGTCCAGTGGGCTTCTACAGCCGTCTATCCCTTTCAGTCCAGACAAGACGATGCCTGCGGTTGGAAGAACTTCTCAGCAGCACTGGTAACCTCTGAGCTCCCTTCCAGCTCCAACACTGCTTCATTCTTACCTTTCTTCTGCTTCTGCGTCAGCTTAGCTCCGGTTCACAGACCCTGTGCCTTCTCCTCCCAGCCTGATACTACTTTATGGGAATCTGCTGAAACTTCAGCCCTTCTCTGGAGTTCCTAGCAGGTGTTCTCTACTATCACCCACTCAAGTCAAGGCTGGCCCAAAGTGCAGGAGCAGGGCTGGTTTGGTGGCAGCACAGTTTGTAAGCAGCAACTCTGAGTGGGGCATGAATGCTGAGCAGAGGTTGCCCAAGACTCTGTGCTTGGTTAAGGCTATGAAAACAGACTGAGATGCCGAAATCAAAGGGAGATGCTTTTCAGCAGTATAGCTCATTAAGTTTATGGATGGTCACTTTTAAGCCAACTCTTTATTCTCATATGACAAAAGCCTTTATTTTCTTTGTTATTATTGGCCATGCTATGGAACATGTGGGATCTTAGTTTCTCAACCAGGGATCAAACTCAGGCCCCCTGCAATGGAAGTGCTGAGTCTTAACCACTGGACTGCCAGGGAAGGCCCTACAAGTCTTTATTTTCACCTCTAATGTTCCGAACTTCTAGCAAATGACCACAAAATCCAGGTGAGAAGCTTCCAGGTCTGCCATACCCAGTGACGGAAACACTTGCTCTCTGTGTGATAGAAATAGCCCCCCTCCCTGGGGAGGAGGAGCTGACCAAACCAGTGTCTGCAGAGAGGTAGTTCTCCCTTTAAACAGTAAACAGGCCGCTTCCCACACACTGTGATGTCACTGCTGACCGCTGGTACCTGGTTTCATTGGCAAGTTTCCAGTATCTCTCTCGCAACAGGAAAGCTGCACTCTTTGGTTGTCTCTGCCGAGTGAAGATCCCTTTCCTATTCCCGATCATCCGAACTGGTGCTAAAAACAAGGCAAAAGGTGTTTCAGATGACTTCTGATGGGGAAAATCAGAACCAGCCTGGAGCCAAGCTGGGCACTCAGCAGTATCTTCATGCTTTAGAGCTGCTCAGCCTGCTGAGGACTCGGAAGTGGCCGCGTAATGGGTTAAAGACTGAAATACCAGTGCTCCCCAGAACACTTCAGCTTTCATCCATTAGGGGAAGAATCCAAAACTGTTCATCTTTTCTTTGCAAGATAATGTTTAAGACATTTAGGGTACCCAGCTGCCTGGTAACTGGAGTGGAGCTGAGACAAAATTACTCTGTGAAAGGCTGGAGCCCTCTCGGAAAGGACTCCTCTCCTAGTAGGAGCCAGAGTCTTGGCCACTCATAGGCGCCCAAGTCGGATCTGCTAGTAGATGTTAAAGTCCTCCCAGGCGGACTTCCAGCTGGGTCCCCACCCCTGGAGGCAGGTCTGCCGGAAAGGGAGGTAGAAAGAGCAGCTATGCTCCCAGCAAGTCTCTCCACCCCCAAGAGAAGCCACCCCTTCTGTGAAATGGAAAGGTCTCTCCCACTGAAAAGTTCAAGACAACAATCATTTATTCCGTGAAAAGCAAACACCAGGCACCGTGCCAAGCACTTCAAGTGGAATCCACATGTCAGCCTGCGAGGTGGTGGGCGTTATCCCCACGTCATAACCTTGTGAAAAGGTAGGTACCTTATCCAAGGTCACACAGCTAAGTCCTTAGTACACAAAGCCAGTGCCCCTACTCACAGAACTAGGCTTCCATCCAAGTTTATTTCCAGGAGCCACTAATCTCATTGGCCAAGCAGAGTGGAGGCTCATGTTCTCTTTCTTTTTCCTCTTTCACGCTTGCCATTCTGATTTTTTGCTTGTTTTTTGGCTATGCTGCGTGGCATGAGGAATCTTAGTTCTCTGACCAGGGTTCAAACCCATGCTCCCTGCATTGGGAGTGCAGTCTTAACCACTGGGCCACCAGGAAGCAACCCCCCCCCCATTCTGATTTTTAATTGAACTTTAATCTTCCAAAAACCTGTCTTTGCCCAGAAGTAATAAAAGGTAATTCCCACTGTTATCAGTTCTTCCCTACCTCCCCCAGCATGCTTTCCTCAATTTATAATATATCAAGAAGCTAGTAACCTAGAGGGGTAAAAAGATACAGGAAACATTCATTTGGAAGTTTCTCATTGTTCTTACTTGAGAAAGTACAGACCCTGTTCACTCTGAAGGCTTTTAAACACTCCTACATTCAAAACCCTTTGATGATACTTATCTGTATTTGGTGAACCTGTCTTTCATAAGCAAATCATATAAAACAGACTGAAATGTCTTGGGTTTCTCAGGCTTTGTTCTTTACCCTAGAATCATGAGTGTATCCCAGTAAATCCAATGCAAGATCCACTTTTTCCTCACACTGTTGTGAAGCACAGAGAAAAGCTGGCCGCCTTTGCCTTGAGATGGTCAACTCTCCCATTTACTTCAGAAAATGATTTGCATTACTTGCAGCACGCAAGTAATCGGCTGCTTGCTCAACACAACTGACTTTTTCCTAGGAAATCCTCTTGTAGCCTGCTTTGATGGTATCAGCCTTCCCTTGCTTGTTTCCAGAATTCTTAGAACCGAATGTCCTGAACTAACATGCCCACCAGAAACAATGAGAAGGGGTACATCCCGTGCACCCAGATGCCACTTACATTGATTAGTCATGAAATCAGCAAAATTCCAGATGAGCTCGCCAACCACATATTCTTTGCGTTTTTGGTCCAGAACCACATGATACTGCTCGAGCAGGCCTTTCTGGTACTCTTCACTGAACATGAGTGGTGGATCCTGGAATTCAAAGCAGAGAAGTTAGGAGTCAGAACCAGCAAAACTGTAAACATTAGATAAACATCCATGTGATGATGACCAACATATCTGTCCTTGTGGTGGGCTACGGTGCCTGCAGGACTTGCTGATACTGGTGGAGGGCCAAGCCAGTGTGTCATGTAGCCCAGGGTTTAAAAAACAACCACCACCACCTTAATTAGTTACTTCTTTATTTATAAACAGATTTTTTTCTTTCTTTCTTTTTTTTTTTGGCCACAGAAAGCGGCCGGTGGAATCTTAGTTCCCCAAACAGGAAATGAACCTGAACCTTTGGCAGTGAAAGCGCAAGTCCTAACCACTGGACCACCAGGGAATTCCCAGTAAACAGAATTTAATATTTGCTTTACTTTTTTCTACCTATATTCCCCACTGCAGTCTTACAATTGAACTACACTAGGAATAAAAGTACATCTCTGATAATAAATTTAAAACCCAAGGCTGAAAGAGCTGCCAATGCAGAATTTGAGCACTGGTGTGACTCAGCTTTAACTTCACTCCAATTCCCCTGTATCTCATCTAGGTAAGGAGCTGGTATTTAGCCCACTGACTGTTCAACAAATCATTATTTAGCATCTGCTTATATGCCATGCACTAGGGACAAAGTAACAAACTAGAAAGATAGGGTCCCTGTCCTCATGGGCTTTACAATCTGGCAAGACACAAGCTCTAAGTGTAACAAGAGTGAATTGGGAGTGTGTAGTTGTGGGGGGCGGGTAGGAGGAGATTAGCAGGGGGCACAGATGGACCAGGGGCCACAGAAAGCTTCACTGACGCTGAGACCTGCCAGGTGAGGAGGGAGCAAAGCAGAGCCCACATCTATGGATTCAGTCTCCGGAGAAGAGCTCACGTCTGTCGTGTGCTGAGATATAACGACCTTTGAGATGTTCTTAGAGCATAAGGTCTGCGTTTTCATCTCATGGGGACATGGGGAGTGNTGAGATGGAGTCTATGGTACCAGGATCCTGGCCTGGATGCATTTGTTCCTACAATTACTTGATTTTTCAATTAATTTTTCCTCTGATTTCATGTTCACGAAAGCAAACCTTCTGGCTTGGACCTTGACACTGTAAACAAAGTAGATCTCGGGATAGTACAAATAAATAAATTGCAAGAATTGGCAAGGCCTGCCTAAAGATTTTTTTCTCCCAAATGCTTACAATATAAAAATAAGAAAAAGTAAGATGCAAAAGTTTATACTGTATGACCCTAGTAGTGCTAAAATTAAATCCACATAGCTGTAGATAGATGTGAAGTGTTATTATCAGTGTTACAGGTGATTGCCATTTTCTTCTTCATATGTTCTGAGTCTTTGAAAATTTCTGTCATGAACATGCATTAATTTTATAATCAGAATGAAAACAGTGGGAACTTGCCTGAAGTTCCAGGGGTTAAGACTTTCCCTGCAATGCAGGGTGTGTGGGTTTGATCCCTGGTCAGGGAGCTAGTATCCCACCTGCCTCTAGGCCAAAAACCAAAACATAAAACAGAAGCAATAATGTAACAAATTCAATAAATCCTTCAAAAAAAAAAAAAAAAAGGTCCACATTTAAAAAAAGAAAGAAACCAATGATCTTAAAACTAGCACGTGGGCACAGATAAGTTGATCTGCTTCTGTATGTGTGTGTATCCAGGTGCTCAGCTGTGTGCCCCTCTTTCCAACCCCACAGGCTATAGCCTGCCAGACTCCTCTCTCCATGGGACTTGCCAGTCAAGAATACTGGAGTGGGTTGCCATATTCATCCAAGTGCATATTTCTGACTCAGGGATCTTCTCTAGTCTCTTGTGCCTCCTGCTTTGGCAGGCAGACTCTTTCCCATTAGCACCACCAAGAAAGAAAATAACTGTTTTAAAGCTTGCAAACAGGCACAAATAAGTCAAGCTTTTATAAATTAATAAATTAATTTTCCATTTTATGTATATATTTAGTTAGTTGAAAGCTGATTTTCTACTTTTTGATGGGAGTTCAGAGAACACTTGGCTCCTGAACATGTGACCCTGACATCCAGACCCTGAAAGGTGAAGTCCACCGGCCAATTTCCTTCCCCCTTCATTTTGAAGCCATGCATAAGCTGAATCTGGAGATGAAAATTTGGGAATTGCCAGCAGTGAGAATGGATGAGGTCACCAAAGAACAGAGAGCAAGTGAATAACAGATCTCAAGATTAGCCCTAAGACACCCTATGTTATGAGTAGAGGGGACAAAGAGGATGAATGAGCAGGTCACCGTCTCCTTGAGGATAAATCCAGACCCCTTAGTATAGTCTGACTGATCCCCTTGATCCCTGGCTCTGAGTTCCAGAACTCACCATGCTCCTACTGGCTTCTGGCCCCTGGCTTAGGACCTTCCCTCTGTCTGGAAGCCCTACCGCCATGCCTAGTTAACTCTTCCCTCTTCCCCATCACTCTTATTCTTAGTGATCCTTTCAGAGTTTTGTTTGTTTGTTTGTTTTTTAACCACTCCATGTGGCTTCTAGAATCTTAGTTCCCCAACCAGGGAAGGAACGGAGGCCCTCAGCAGTGAAAGGGCAGAGTCTCAACCACAAGATCACGAAGGAATTCTCTTTTTTTCCGAACACTTTTATCTTCACTTCTCTTGGCCTCCGGTTCACTCCTCCACATACACACAGGCCCCAAATTCACTGAGCAATTTGGTCCTTGGCTCGGGTCCCCTCTCCATCGTACCTCCTGTCCCTGTCAGTGGCCTTCCCATCCTGGGCCTTTGCTCTGCGACTACNCCGAACACTTTTATCTTCACTTCTCTTGGCCTCCGGTTCACTCCTCCACATACACACAGGCCCCAAATTCACTGAGCAATTTGGTCCTTGGCTCGGGTCCCCTCTCCATCGTACCTCCTGTCCCTGTCAGTGGCCTTCCCATCCTGGGCCTTTGCTCTGCGACTACCTTGACTTTATCTACCTTTCCACGACCCGTGGTGACTCATTTACTGGATCATGTTCTAGGTTCTTTTCATTTTCTGTTACGCAGGACTTCTGAGATTCCTCCCAGCCTACCATCTCCTCTAATTTTCATCATCCCCATTTACTCTAAACTTGCCTTTTTATGAGATCCAAGCTCTGTTTTTCTCTATCCTCCTTTTTTTTTTTTTTTTTTTTTAATGTTTGGTCTCACCTCACAGCATGTGGTATATTAGTTCCCCAACCAGGAATCGAACCTGTGCCCCCTGCATTGGAAAGCAGAGTCTTAACCACTGAACCACCAGGAAAATCCCTGTCCTCGCCACTTTTCTGAATTGAGCTCTCCTCCCCCAGTTTTTCAGGCTGAAAGCCATTTTAAAACCACACCCTGACTGTTGCAGGGATTGCCCACCATTCTATAGCTTTCCTTCTGGAACCTCTCCACTCCTGTGTCCCCTTTTCTCTTCCTCAGTTGCAGCCACCATCCACCTCACCCTTGGGAGAATCATCTCCTCCCCAGCCCCCAACCCTGACGGGAATGAAGCCAGCTTCCTCTTTGCTCCTTGCGAACGTGGGCACACAGACTCTATCCTAAGGATGCGTCTGCACACGGACAAAGGGAAGACCAAGCTAACAACGCAGGGAAGTTACTGAGTTCCATCTCTCATGGGCTGTGGTCTGTAGTTGCTGCTTTTCTTTTGAAACTTTCTTCTAGTTACTTATTTTTTAATATTTATTTGTTTGTTTATTTGTGCCAGGCCTTAGTTGTGGCATGTGGGATCTTCGTCCTTTACTGGGGATCAAACCCACACCCCCTGCGTTGGGAGCATGAAGTCTTAGCCACTGGACCACCAGGGAAGTCCTGAAAACCTTTCCTTTAAAGATCTGTCAGAGGACTTGCCTGTATTGGCCAACAGATGATCAATTCATCTGCTCTCCGGTGAACTGCTGAAAAATCTGAAATGGTCTTGAGGGAGGGATTCTTCCTTGACAGTAACTAAGGCCCCTTCCTCCCACCCCCTCACCAGGGCATTGCTTCCTGTGTACAAATTGTTAACTCCGGTCTTTTCCCCCTCACTCTAGTTTATCTAACGAGACAACTGACAAGTGAACCAGTAAAGCCCGCAGCAAGACTGGTACTCCCCAGTTGCCTTTCACTTCACGCATGGAATACTGGAGAGCCAGAGGAGCAGGCAGGATGTGCCTGAGAGAAATGCTGGAACTCCAAGTAGCAGGGGACCAGGGAAGGAGGATACACCCTTGTGTGGAGAGCTGACTGCCTCAGCCATTCCCTCCAGGACAAACGTGAGTTCCTCCACAAAGGCAGATTAAAGCCTGAAGCTAAAAGCTTCTGCCATTGGGCACCTCACTAGCTAGAGCCCCTTCTAAGGTCCTCAGGGGCATGGGAGCAGTTGATCACACATTATAACAGATGCCTCTGGAGCCCTGTTGCCCATCTCCTTTGGCAGCCTCTGATTTCTGTCCAAGCTGAGTTCCCTGAAAATGCAGTTACCAGTGACCAATCCCCTGAACACAGAGGCTCTCCCCCTGCAGGCTCTGAATGGCTCAATTCTGCTTCTTCAATAGATCTGAGAAATAGAGGTGAAATGGGTGTTAATAATCTAGAGACATCATCATTCAAAGAGAGATAGGAACCATTACATAAGTGTTTCAGCCTTTCCTGTAACAGGGACATTATGTGCGATCAAGGTGTGACCTTGATTATGCACTTTGATGGTAGCTTTTCATTCTTTTCTGTCTTCCTCTTCCTGCTACCATATCTGGGAACATTTTCCAAATCAGTGCCTGCATGGAATAAACCTTTGTCTTGGGGCTTCTCTGCTGGTCCGGTGGGGAAGGCTCAGCCCTTCCACTACCCAGGGTGTGGGTTCCATCCCTGGTTGAAGAACAAAGATTCTACATGCTTCACAGGGTAGCCAAAATAATAATAGTAGTAATCGGCCTTTGTCTTCAGCTCTGCTTTCAAAAAACCAGCTGGCAGTGTTGCAGAAACCATTACTCGAGAAACCAAGCACCACACCGGAGAGTTGGAGAACTCAGGTTTACTACGTCAGCGGGCCCAGAGGAGTTAACACTCCAAGCTCTGAGCCCTGAACAAAAGGATTACAGAGTTTTTTTAGACAGACTGTAGTGGGCAACACTAACTCTTAGTAGGCTGGTTAAAAGTAAGGGGTTTCACGTGTTCAGGAACAGTGATCCAGATGGGAAGAGGGATGCCTGATCTGGACAGGCATGATTAAGCAGGTTTGCAGGGCCTGGGCAAATGCAAAGATCAAGACAAGAGTGAGTGAGATAAACTCCAATTCCTAGTATTGCAAATCCCCACTTTCTGAGACTCTGTGACCTATGTGATCTAGATTTTGCAAGGGGTAAGCTAAGTTACAGAAGGAGAAGGAGGTTATGTAAAATTTTAACTTTTCCTCTTCATTCCCCCCTCTCGTTGCTTCTTTCTATCACTCGTAGAAAGTGTCATCTCACGGTTTTGGTAGGACACTCAGAGCTCCCCATCATTTAGGGGGCTATATTGAACTATTACCATTTGTAACTTTATGGATTCCATCTGAGAGGTTATGAACTGGGTAATAGCACTGAGAATACAAGGGCCAGACAAGAGTGCTGCAAAGAGCGTGAAGAGAGGACCTGTCAAAGGGAGCAGCCACGATGCCCTGCTCTAGACATTACTCGAGTTACCCCAGGAATTAGCTAGTTCTTCTCTCCTTTTTATGATTTGTTCCCTTAGCTGTTGGGCCGTGTCCCTGTCTATTTCTGATTGGTGTACACAGAAGCAGCTTTCTTCATTCAAGAAGAGGCAGAGTCTTCCCTTTTCAGCTGTCAGTAGGTCTAGCCCTCTCCTGTTTTGTAAAACCACCTCAGCCAGGGAGTCTAGTTGTTCCTGTAATACCACTGAAGATTTGGCCAGTCTCTCAGTGTCGTCTGTGAAGTCTTTGAATAGTGTATGGTAAAAGGTGCTTGATAAAGCAATTCTGCCTATTCCCATACCTAGCCCAGCTGTGATTCCCAGACCAACTAGGAGTATAAGCTGGATGGCTTTTTTTGACCATGTGTGTGCTGCCAGAGGTACAGTGAGAGTCTGGCTGCTAGGGACAGTGTTCATCTGGGGAGTGAGGAAAGCTGAGGTGCAGATACCCATCTAATTGACAGGTAAACATAAGCATCTGTCCCACAAACAAAAGGCCGTGACGGGGGTGGCACCGTCTGTTACAGCAAGGGACACCAAAAGGCTGCAAAGCAGCCTGCACATAACAGATAACACTAGCAAAAGCTTTTCTCCCCATCTCTGGGTTGTCACAGCTATAGCAGCTGAGTCTGTCGTGAACGGGAGGTCAGCTATACTGTGGAGCAGTTTAGGGAGGATTAGTAGGGAGAATTGATCATAAGAGACTTTTAATAAGAATGAGGCTTCCCACTACAGTGAGGTAACAGACAGCAAACTGCGGCTTCTGACCCAAATCCCAGTCCTGGGGTGCAACTAAAGCTAGTCCCTTAGTGAAGAGCACAGAAATAATGGCAATCAGGGATAGAGTCCAGGATTGACGGTGAAAATCCATTGATATTTTGATAGCCGGATCCTCAGGCTTCAGCTGTGCACTGACCTCCCAGCCAGCTGCTGGAGCGTGGCTGGAGCAAGGCTAAAGAATCCTCACACTTCAGCCATGCATTGACTAGTTAGCTCCTGGAGCGACTAGAGCAGGGCTCAGCGTCCTTTGAGGGTGAGGGTTGCTGTTTTGGGGACCAGACCATGAGGGGGTTTTGGGGGTCCTGAACTGCTTTCCAGGTGTCCTCATTACAGGAAGCTGCTGCTTTTTTGACTCTGGTGTGGTGGATCCAAGGGATGACACCTGTAACTCATCTCCTGGCTGATAGGGATGAAGCCAGTTGCCCAGTGGAAGGAGTGTCCTTCCTCAGGTTTCTCAGGCAGTATGGCGGAAGACTTTCCCAGGGCCTGGAGGTGTTGGGACATCTCCAGGTCAGCTAGTTGTTGGTGATCTCCTTTGAGCTTTTTTATCACTGGGGGTGGTCTCCCTTATAAGATCTTAAAGGGAGAATAGCCTGAGGACCTCGGGGTGCCTTTATGGAGGCCAATGAAAGTCCACAGAATAAGGCAGCTAACATTATCTGGGCGTTGGCTGGAGGATATTCTTGTCGTACTCCTACTACTTGGAGAAACAAACTTAACAAGAAAGTTAAAGATATACAGCCCAAAGTTGAATAGAAGTAGGAAAGCTGCTGAGGCACTAGCTAGGAGAACCAAGTCCAGACATTGGTTCATGACATTAGTGTTTGTCTAGGTATGAAAAGATGCAAGAATTTGGACTCATAAAAATTTTTATCTGAAAACATCTGACTATCTGAAGGCCTGTTTTTCTGGGTTTTCCTAGAGCACAGTGCCTTATTTTTTGTCTCCACCCTGAAGTCCTTTCAAGGGGGTGTTGAAGGTCAACATCTTATAGTGGTCATGATTTAATCTTTGTAGAGGCAGCTGGTAAGAGCCAGCTTCCAGTCAACAGGGCCCCTCATAGACACATATTTGACCGTGTTTTGGGGCTTTCAAGGTCATCGTGTCTCATGGTGCTGGGAAGGCTCATTCCCAGGTCTAACAAAGATTCCATTAACAGGCCACTCAATGTGTTGCCACTAGACCAGGCCTCGTAAGCAGCAATAGTCTCTGGACCATACCTGTCTTACTAGCCTCTTGGTCCAGGAACATATTTCCTCTTGTTGCTTCTTCCCACGTCTAGAGTTACATTATTACAATTATTGATCTCATATGGAAGTGCATATCAGCATTTTATCACAGGTTCAGTCACGCCTTTGGTAACATAAGAAATAATCTTCTGAAACAAGCTACATAATATAGCTAGCAGTTATTAGTAAGGTCACAAGCAAGAATGTAAATCAAGAACTTTCATTGTATATAGCCTGGTATACCCCAGGCCATCTGTCTCAGCTAAATGACTGTAGCCAGGTGTTACTCTCCTGTACCTCATGGAGCATCTCGGCTTTATCCAAAGACTAGTTACTGAGACAAACTTTAGAAAGCAGCTTAAGAGTGTCCTTTTAAATAACTTAATTAAACCTTTTAGCAATATAACATAACAAGAAACTGTCTCAGAAGTGAGTCTTACTAAGCACAGACCTTAATTAACAAAACTAGAACTTAATATTTAGTGAAACATAATGTTTTCTTTTTCAGAGAACTTACTCTGAGGGCATTAACACTGTGGCCAGGTAAGGCTTTAACCCATCAAATAAAAACGAGGTCTGTCAGGGAGCTGGGAAAAGCCATGCAGCCATCTTGGATTTCTCATAGCCCTGACTCTTTGATTTTTAGCTGTTGTTTATTTATTTTTAATTTCCTGATTTAAGAGCAGACTATCACCATGTTTTAAGGACATCAAAATAGCAAAAGTCTAACCATGAGGGACTATTTTTTGTAGAAGCAGAATGAGCTTTGTCTACATGTACCATAATCTTAAATAATGTTTATTTAGTTTACCAAAGTAATTTTTTTGTTTTTTGGAGAACTCATTGTGAGGGCATTAACACGGTAGCCAAAGTTAACAAAAGATTTCAAAGGTAAATAGAGAACAGATCAATTAAGAGGTTAAAAAAAACCCTTAAATCTATTATTAAAAGCAGTTCAACATCTGAAGGAAGTATGTCCTCTTAACAGAGAGAAAGGCCAAATTTAAATCTTTGCACCAGCTTACTTCAATTTAGGTAACTTAATTAAATTTGTTTTAAACTTAGTCCTAACCATGCACAAAATTTTTTTCAGATTCCATCTTCCAGAAACTTTTTAATCACTTTCTATAACAGCCACTTGTAAGTCAGACCTACTTTCTTTTCCCTTTATAAAATGCAATTTTATTTTTTATATCTTCTTTATTAAAAAACATACATCCTACTTTCTTATTAGATAAGCAAACAAACATTAATACTAGGTATTTAATATTGAATATTTTCCAGTTCATATGAATCTGAAATTTATTTAGTTAATTTTTCTTGTTTGTATTGTATTGTTTGATTCATAAACACTTACTTTTCTTTAGGCCAGTTAAATTAGCACTCATTTACAACTTCAACAATATTATCAGAAAAAAGACATAAACTGAGACATACCTAAATCCAGACAGACAGATTGACAGAGATCTTATAGTTTTCTGTCTGAGATTTAAAATATCTCTTTGAACCCCCCATTTTTTTATTCACTTAAAGTTCTACTTTTCCCAAGGCTAAGGTCTCAGGCAAAGCTGGCTGTGTATTTCAAGGACATGGAAAGGGTTAATTTCAAGCTTTTCCCTGGGCAGGCCTTTTAAGAAGTTAGTTGTTTTTATTGTATATGCAAAAAGAATTGGCTTTGTAGTTTCAAAAAAATTTCTCTCTCTCCATTCAATCAGCAATCACACACTCAAAATCATTCAGAGGCTATAACAATGCCTTCCTTATTCTGAGTCCGCAGGGTTCCTGACTGTTGCTCCCTTCTTGGGGGCCCCAAGGAGGTTATCATTCACGATGCCTCCCTTCCTCCCAAGTCCCCAGATCTCCCTATCTGATGCTCCCTTCCTGAGAGCCCAAAGAGGTGGCCAGTCTCCTCTTCTACTCTTAGTTACAGATAAGTACAATTGCAAGTAGATAATTCATGCTTGTTGATCCCTAGTCATAATGCAAGATCACTCCTTACACAGAATGCTGCTGCTGCTGCTGCTGCTAAGTCGCTTCAGTCGTGTCCGACTGGGATTCTCCAGGCAAGAACACTGGAGTGGCTTGCCATTTCCTTATCCAGTGCATGAGAGTGAAAAGTGAAAGTGAAAGTCACTCAGTCGTGCCAGACCCTTAGCGACCCCATGGACTGCAGCCCATCAGGCTCCTCCAACCATGGGAGTTTCCAGGCAAGAGTACTGGAGTGGGGTCCCACTGCCTTCTCCCCTTACACAGAATAGCCTCAGTAATTGAGAATATGCTCTCATCATTATACATGGGCTTCCCTTGTGGCTCAGCTTCCCTTTGCAGGAGACCTGGGATCAATCCCTGGGTTAGGAAGATCCCCTGGCAAAGGGAAAGGCTACCCACTCCAGTGTTCTTTCCTGGAGAATTCTGTGGACTATAGAGTCCATGGGGTCATAAAGAGTCGGACACGACTGACTGACTCTCACGTCACTTTATCATTACACATACATATGTATACACACATACATCCTGTTTTCTTTTCTGTAAGGTATATGTAATAGAATTTATTTCAGTGCCTGTGTCTGTAGGGTACAAACTTGTGCCAGTACTTTAAACAGAGGTTGTATCATTTTGTGAATTCACACCCCAGTATATCAATTCCACCTTAGCATTGCTTGTGCATCTTGTTCTGGAATGTCTGGTGCTTCCAAACAAAATAGTGTGCTAAAAGGCTGAAAATAAAGTGGAATGCCCTGAAGAAACAGTGACAAAACTCCGCATCAGGCAAGGACTTGTTCTCACAGTGAGCCCTCCTCTGGCATGGAGACTGTTTGACTTGCTATTGAATCACTAAATTCAGCGTCCAGTGTTTGTCTCTCAGTCATGTCCGACTCTTGTGACCCCATGGACTGTAGCCCGCCAGGCTTCTCATCCATGGGATTTCCCAGGCAAGAATATGTAACTGGGTTGCCATTTTCATGCAAGCCCATCTTCCTCACCCAGGGATCAAACCCTCTTCTTTTGTGTCTCCTGCTTTGGCAGGTAGATTCTTTCCCATTAGCACTACGAAGAAAGAAACCAATAACTGTTTTAAAGCTCTCAAATGGGCACAAATAAGTGAAGGTTGATCTGCTTCTAAAAATTAATAAATTGATGTTCCATTTGAGAGTCAACCGGTATATACTTAATTTGTTGAAAGTTGATTTTCTGCTGTTTGATAGAGATCAGAGGAAACTTAGTTTCTAAATGCTTGACCCTGACAACCAGACCCTGAAGGGTGAAGTCCATTGGCCAGTTTCCTTCCCCCTTTATTTTGCAGCTCTGCATAAGCTGAATCAGGAGATGAAATTTTGGGAGTTGCCAGCAGTGAGAATGGATGAGGTCACCAAAGAACAGAGGGTAGGTGGATGATAGATCTCAAGATTAGCCCTAAGACACCCTTATGTTATGAGTAGAGGAGACAAAGAGGATGAATGAGCAGGTCACCATCTCCTTGAGGATAAATGCAGACCCCTTAGTATAGTCTGTGATGGTCTGACTGATCCCCCTGATCCCTGGCTCTGAGTTCAGAACACACCATGCTCCTGCTGGCTTCTGGGCCCTGGCTTAGGACCTTCCCTCTGTCTGGAAACCCTTCTGCCCTGACTAGTTAACTCTTCCCTCTTCCGCATCACTCTCGTTCTTCAGGGATCCTTTCAGAGTTTTGTTTGGTTTTTAGCCACACCATGTGGCTTCTAGAATCTTAGTTCCCCAACCAGGGAAGGAACGGAGGCCCTCAACAGTGAAAGAGCAGAGTCTCAACCATGAGATCACAAAGGAATTCTCTTTTTTTCCCAATACCTTTATCTTCACATCTCTTGGCTTCCGGTTCACTCCTCCACATACACACAGACCCCAAATTCACTGAGCAATTTGGTCCTTGGCTCAGGTCCCCTCTCCATCGTACCTCCTGTCCCTGTCAGTGGCCTTCCCATCCTGGGCCTTTGCTCTGTGACCACCTTGACTTTATCTACCTTTCCACGACCCGTGGTGACTCATTTACTGGATCATGTTCTAGGTTCTTTTCATTTTCTGTTACCCAGGACTTCTGAGTTTCCTCCCAGCCTACCATCTCCTCTAATTTTCATCGTCCCCATTTACTCTAAAGTTGCTTTTTTATGAGATCCAAGCTCTGTTTTTCTCTATCCTCCCTACCCCCTTCTTTTCTTTTTTTTTAGGTCACACCTGGTGGCATGTAGTATCTTAGTTCCCCAACCAGGGATCGAACCTGTGCCCTCTGCATTGGAAGGCAGAGTCTTAACCATGGAACTGCCAGGGAAATCTCTGTACTCCCCATTTTTCTGAATTGAGCTCTCCTCCCCCAGTTTTTTAGCCTGAAAGCTATTCTAAAACCACACCCTGACTGTTGTAGGGATTGCCCACCATTCTATAGCTTTCCTTCTGGAACCTCTCCACTCCTGTGTCCCCTTTTCTCTCCTTCAGTTGCTGTCACCACCCCTTCACCCTTGGGAGAATCTTCTCCTCCCCAGCCACCAACCCTGATGGGAATGAAGCCAGCTTCCTCTTTGCTCCTTGCGAAGGTGGGCACACAGACTCTTTCCATCCCAAGGATGTGTCTACACACGGAGAAAGGGGAGACCAAGCTAACAACGCAGGGAAATTACTGAGCTCTCTCTCTCATGGGCGCTGCTCTGTAATCCTGCTTTTCTTTTGAAACTTTCCTCTACTTACTTATTTTATATTTATTTGTTTGTTTATTTGTGCCAGGTCTCAGTTGTGGCGTGTCGGATCACGCTCCTTGACTAGGGATCAAACCCACACCCCCTACATTGGGAGCATGAAGTCTTAGCCACCGGACCACCAGGGAGGTCCTGAAACCTTTCCTTTGAAGATCTGTCAGAGGACTTGCCTGCATTGGCCAGCAGATGGCTAATTCATTGGCTCTCCAGTGAACTATTGAAAAATCTGAAATGGTCCTGAGGGAGAGATTCTTCCTTGACAGTAACTAAGACTGCCCCTACTTCCCCGGGGCATTGCTTCCTGTCTACTAATTGCTAACTCCAGGCTTTTCCCCCTCTCTCTAGTTTATCTAACAAGACAACTGACAAGTGAACCAGTCTTAAATCTCACCAAGATCCCAGTAAAGCCCACAGCAAGACTGGTACTCCCCAGTTGCCTTTCACTTCACGCATGGAATACTGGAGAGCCAGAGGAGCAGGCAGGATGTGCCTGAGAGAAATGCTGGAACTCCAAGTAGCAGGGGACCAGGGAAGGAGGATACACCCTTGTGTGGAGAGCTGACTGCCTCAGCCATTCCCTCCAGGACAAATGTGAGTTCCTCCACAAAGGCAGATTAAAGCCTGAAGCTAAAAGCTTCCGCTGTTGGGCACCTCACTAGCTAGAGCCCCTTCTAAGGTCCTCAGGGGCATGGAAGCAGTTGATCACACGGTATAGCAGATGGCTCTGGTGGCCTGTGTCCCATCCCCTTTGACAGCCTCTGATTTCTGTCCAAGCTGAGTTCCTGAAAACGCAATTACCAGTGACCAGTCCGTGTGATCACTCACCTAGAGCCAGATATCCTGGAACGTGAAGTCAAGTGGGCCTTAGGAAGCACCACTACTAACAAAGTTAGTGGAGGTGATGAAATTCCAGTTGAGCTATTTCACAACCTAAAAGATGATGCTGTGAAAGTGCTGCAGTCAGTATGCCAGCAATTTTCAGAAACTGAGCAGTGGCCTCAGGACTGGAAAAGGTCAGTTTTCATTCCAATCCCAAAGAAAGGCAATTCCAAAGAATACTCAAACTACTGCACAATTGTACTCATCTCACACACCAGTAAAGTAATGCTCAAAATTTTCCAAGCNGATGTTGAAGCTGAAACTCCAATACTTTGGCCACCTGATGTGGAGAGCTGACTCATTGGAAAAGACCCTTATGCTGGGAAAGATTGAAGGCAGGAGAAGGGGACAACAGAGGATGAAATAGTTGTATGGCATCACCAACCCAATGGACTTGAGTTTGGGTAATCTCCAGCAGTTGGTGATGGACAGGAACGCCTGGGAGCTGTGGTCCATGGGGTCACAAAGAGTCGGACATAACTGAGCCACTGAACTGAACTGAAACCCCTGAAAACAGAGGCTCACCGGCTGCTGGCTCTGAATGGCTCCATTCTGCCTCTTCAATAGAGCTGAGAAGCGGAGGTGAAATCATTGTTAATAATCTAGAGACATCACCATTCAAAGAAGATAGGAACCATTGCATAAGTGTTTCAGCCTTTCCTGCAATAGGATGGAAATCTGGGAGACATTATGTACGATCAAGGTGTGACCTTGATTATGCACTTTGATATTAGCTTTTCATTCTTCTCTGTCTTCCTCTTCCTGCTACCATACTTCAGGGCACATTTTCCAAATCAGTGCCTCCATAGAATAGGGCTTTGTCCTGGGGCTTCTCTGCTCATCCAGTGGGGAAGACTCAGCTCTTCCACTCCACAGGGTGCAGGTCCCATCCCTGGCTGAAGAACTAAGATTCTACATGCTGCACAGGGTGGCCAAAATAATAATAGTAATAACAGGCCTTTGTCTTCAGCTCTGCTTTCAAGAAAACCCAACTGGAAGTGGCTCTGGGAAGTCAGCCCTTAGAACAGGATTCTGGAACAAGACAACCTTTGCAGTCATTCAGCAACAAGGGCCCTACTGTCACTCCAGTGAGTGGAGGGCGTAGCTCCTGAGGTTCTCTAACACTGGAATCAGTAAGATTACCTGTTATGAGCTGAGATAAGCTACAGGTGGAAGGGGAAATAATAGACCAGGCAATAGAACTAGAATGAAATGTGAGTAAGGTTAATTTTAAGGACTGTAATTTTAAGCTGGCTGGGTTTGCTGAGATCCCAGAGACACTTCAGGAAAAAGAATGACAGGCTATCTCCAGCCAACTAGCAATCCAGGACCCAGTGAAGCCACAAGGCCTACTTGGCACTGTTGACAGAGACCTTCATCTCCTGGCGTTGTAGGAAGACTATACTGAAAACTGGGCCCAGCATTGAACCATAAGTCGCCAGAGCTTATGATGTGAGTCCTGTGAGGCTCATAGGGAAGGACTGAGAGCAGGGACATAGGATGTGGACCTTTCGGTGGTTGAACCTGAACCTCTTGCACCCCAGCTTTACCTGAATCCTCTAACCAGTTAAAGAAGCCCTACCTGCCTGGAGAGTGGCCTCCCCTTGGCAGAAACCACAGATGAAGATCTCACCTGCGGGGACTTCCCTGCTGGTCTAGTGGCCATGACCCCATGCTCCCAATGTGGGAGAACGAAGTTCAATCCCTGGTCAGGGAACTAGATCCTGCATTCTGCAACCAAGACCCAGAGCAGACAAATACATAAACAACTTGGTTTAAGAAAAAGGATCTCACCTGAGGAGGCTGCCCCACAGGACGTCCTCCTCTAGATCGCAGCCCTCCTCCCCTCTGGCCCCAGACCAGTAACTGGGTCAGGTCTCGGCACAGGATGCGCAGGGAAGTACAAGCACCACTGTGAGCAAAGAGCTCAATCGTGGAGCATTGCCGGAGCCACCACACGTGTCCTGACTGAAAGGGCGAGCGTGTGAAAGAGCAGAGCTAAGTCTATGAGACCAAAGTGTGGAGGTAAAGCTAGATAGGGGGGGTTTATTGAGAGAAGGTGAGGCTACTGGTCTGGGATCAGGACATAATGTTCCGGAAGGGAGATCTGGACTCAATCCTATGACATTGCTGGGAAGGTTCCTCCAATCTTGATCACAATGGCGGTGAACTAAATGAGGGGGGATATTGGAACTGCCTTGGAGTATTGACAAAGGCCAAGTGGAAGCCCTGGCAGCACCCCAATCCGACCCTCATCCCACCCTCCTAAGATAGGAAACCAGAAACAGCACTTCTTCCCCCGCCGTCTGTAACTGCGGAGTGGAGCCACCTTCCGAGACAGGGTGTGCAGGGCGCTGGTCAGCACTGTACCCCCCTCCAGTGCCCCTCCATGGCCCTGAAAAGTTGTCACTAGTCGGTCCAATGTCAGGAGCCTTCAGGGGCGTGCCTGCTACTTAGTGTGCCAGCCTGGTTACCTGCTACCCTGATGCCCAAGTGTGGGGCCAGAGATGGCCAGTTGCTACATTGTCACTGGGTGTATATGGTTGTGGAGGAGAAATGAGGCCAGAAGTTCAGATAAGTACAATCACAAGCAGATAATTCATGCTTTTTAATACCTGGTGATAATGCAGGATCATTCCTTACACAGAAGAACCTCAGTAATTGAGAATACGCTCTCATTATTATACAGGGACTTCCCTGTGGCTCAGCTGGTAAAGAATCCGCCTGCAATGCAGGAGACCTGGGTTCAAACCCTGGGTTGGGAAGATCCCCTGGTGAAGGGAAAGGCTACCCACTCCAGTATTCTGGCTGGAGAATTCTATGGAGTGTACAGTCCATGGGGTCACAAAAAGTCGAACACGACTGAGCACCTTTCGCTTCACTTTATACATACAAACACACCCTGTTTTCTTTTCTGGAAGATATATGTAATAGAATTTATTACAATGTCTGTGTCTGTAGGGTACAAACCTGTGCCAATACCTTAAACAGAGGTTGTATCTATTTTGTGAACTCACACCCCAGTGTATCAGCTCACATCTTAGCATTGCTGGTGCATCTTGTTCTGGAAAGTCTGGTACTTCCAAACAAAATAGTGTGTTAAATTGCTGTTGATAGAGTGGAATGGCCTGAAGAAACAGTGACAAAACTCCCATCAAGAAATAACTTGTTCTCAGAGTGAACCCTCCTCTGGCATGAACACTTATTTGCCATACTATTGAATCACTAAATCCAATGTCCAATGTTTGTCACTTAGTCATGTCCAACTCTGATGACCCCATAGGCTGTAGCCCGCCAGGCTCCTCTGTCATGGAATTTCCCAGGCAATAATACTCGAGCGGGTTGCCATTTTCTTCTCCAGGGAATCTTCATTGCAGACAGACTCGTTACTACCTGACAACCAGGGAAGTCCATTAAATCACTATTGTGAAGTATTCCAACACATCCCAGAATCATCCATTATGAAGCATAGTCTCTCATCCCAAGTTCCCCTCCACAGTACAGTTTATCAGAATTTTCTATGTTCTGGGTCACCAGATTCTTCCATCCCATTTATTCCCACCATATTCCAAACAGGATTAACACTCCATGAAAACTATTTAGGCTGGCCAAAAAGTTTCTGTAACATTGTTCCAAAAAGCTTGAATGAAGCTTTTGGCCAACCCAGTACTTGATCATCAGTTCTGTGTTCTTAGATCCAAATCCCCTTGCAGTCTTACTCTGGGTAACCTTTGGCTTGGATGTTCAAGGAAAAGCGCCTGTGCTTCCATGAAGCTACATCCTCTTCATTTTCCTTCAGCCTCACTGGCCATTTCTCTGCCTCCTCTTCTGGCTCCCTCTCTTTTGTCCCATCTTCAGATGTTGAGAGTGTCTCAGGGTTCTCTGTTCTATATCCTCACCCCACCAAATTAACTCATCCATTTCCATGACTTAGTACAGAATATGCCAAGAGAATCTTTTGAAACTTTTTATCTCTTTATGATCTCTTCTCATACGATATGAGGGTTGGTCTATGTGAGATGAACAATGGCAGAATTGATGGTATGTTGCTTCCAAGACAAGGTCATTGTGTAATTTCCGCCTATTGCTGTTTCTTGGATTGCATGCTTCAGGGGAAGCTAACTGTCATGTTCTCAAGCAGCCTATAGAAGTGGCACAGGGTGAGAAATGGAAGCCTGCCAACGGCTATCTGGGTGAACTGTTCTCCAGCCCTCATTAAGCTTTCAGTTGACTTCCATTCCAGCTGACATCTTGACCACAACTTTATGAGACCCCAAACCATTATTACCCAACTAAGCCACTCCCAATTTCCTGACCAACAGAAACCGTGAGATAATAAATGTTTGTTGTTGTAGGCTGCTAGATTTGTGGGTTTCTTGTTATGCAGTAGTAGAACACTTATACAATCCCCAAGTTCATATCTCCAGTGTTTTCCACTCCACAAATCTCCAACTTCATATACTGAAGTACTACCTCCATGATCAGTTTCCTTGATGGTTCAGTGGTAAAGAATCCACCTGCCAGTGCAGGAGACTCGGGTTCAATCCCTGGGTCACGAAGATCCCCTGAAGAAGGGAATGGCAACCCCCTCCAGTATTCTTGCCTGGCATATCCCTTGGACAGAAGCCTGGTGGGCTGAAGTTCATGGGATCTCAAAACAATGAGACGTGACTTGGCAACTGAACAACAACAATAACTATGTGGTATCAACCCTGATATATCAAAAGCACCTCATTATTAATATGGACAAATCAAAACTCTTGATTCATAAAACTTTATTACCGCCAGCTTTTACTCCAGAGGAAATCTACATCTCAAGAGCTGCTCAGCTTCTTGGGCTGGAAACCTAGGAGTCATTCTCGATTCCTTCCTTCGCCTCACCTTCCACAACCCAACCATCCGCTCTACTTCCAAAACTGATCTTGACTATGTTTGCTCCTTTCCACCTCTATTGCTGCTCTGCTGGTCCAGACCACAGGCATCTCTCACTTAGACTGTTGCTTCTTAACTGATTTCCCTTCCTCCACGCTTGCCCATCCCTCATAGCAACCAGAATGAAGGGTCTTTATAAAAATTACACCTGTTATCTGGTTAAAATCCTCCAGTGACTTCCCAGTACACCTTGAGTAAAATTCAGACTGCTTACCATGGCCCTCAAGAACCTGTGTGTCCCAGCCCTGCCTCCTCTCACTCTTATTCACCATTTTCCAAACATCTGAGTCATTTTCCTGTTCCTCAAATGCTTCAAGCCCATTCCTGCTTTATGGACTTTGCATGCAAGGTTCTCATAGTTTCTTCTTCTCAGTGATCCAGGTCTTGGCTTAAATGTTACCTCCTCATTGAGTTCTCCTGTACTTACTGTAAAGTTGAATTATAATAGTTAACCCTGGTAATCTTTAGTGTTTTTCACCAAACATTTTTCTGGTGCTGACCTTTTCTAGATACTTGGTCCATGCCCCTTGGAAGTTAGGTGTGACCATCTGACTGTTTTTGCCAAATGAGCTTTATTTATTGATTGATTTTTTTTTTTTTTTTTTTTTTGCTGTGTGTGGCATGTAGGATCTTAGTTTCCAGACCGAGGAGTAAACCCGTGCCCCCTCCTGCACTGGAACCATGGAGTCTAAACCACTAGGCTGCCAGGGAATTCCCCCCAAGGAGATTTAGATAACAGAAAATTTAAGAGCCAGTGCCTGACCTGCCACATCCCTTATTCCTGCCTTGTGATCTTGGAAGCATGTGTCCAAATGGAACTTCCATCAGCCTAAATTCCTGAGTGACTTAGGGTGATAAATGCCTCTCTTCCAACCTCTGATGGATGTGTGGCATGAGTGAGATATAAACCTTTATTGTTTCTACCACAACGTATTACCATATTCATCCTAACACTCTCTTAAGAAAGGCAATGTCAAGTATAATGACCACAGTTTTATAGATGGAAACACAAAGACAAATGGAAGTAGCGACTTGCCAAGATCAGAGGAAAACCTGTAGCAAAATTAAGGAGTAGAACTTGTGTTTTTATGAATTCAAACTTTTTTCCAGTTTCTTCTCAGTATGTCTCAAATTTAACTTTGGCATTACTTTACCTATAAATTAGCATATTTAGAATCATGCTAATGATTATAATCTAACTTTATTTGAGAAATGTGCACCAAAAACCTGGCAATTTCTAATTGAATAAATATATAAAATACCAAAAAAAAAAAAAATGCTTATTACTATTTCAAACAGCTGAGATTGTTGTTAGTTACTCCAGCATAACTAGCCTGACTATCATGCCAGGTACTTACCTGGGTGTTTTACGTGAATTAACTCATTCACTTCTCCACCAACTGTAATTATTCTTATGTTAGAATTAGAGTGACTGAGGCACAGAAAAGTAAGGAATAGAGGTAGAATCTGAATCTGGTAAGAAATTTATGCTCTTAGTCACTCTGCTATGCTACCTCTCAAAGACATTCAAACTCATGTTCAAACAAGGAATTGCAGAGTCATGGGTTTCATTACACATTCATACATATATAGAGAAGAGGGAACTGCCAGTTTTCATCCTTAGAGTGTGTGTGTATTTTAGGAATACAGGAATGTCACTAGAAATATCAGTTACTATTTTAGTGTCAGCACCAGGACGACAATTATCAAGTATAACAACCAATTAACAAAGTATTTTAAAAGTTAAAGATTATTTTTACAAGATCTAAAGACAAGTCTGAGTGTCTGAAAAGGCCCTTCCTCACCTTGTAGAAAGAGTTGCAAGGACGTTTTTCCCAATTGTTTAAAACAAATTCTTTTAAGGTATAGTTTACAGATGATGAAGTACACACTTGTTCTAAGTGTACAGTTTGATAAGGCTTGACAAATGTGTATACCCGAATACCTGCCAGCACCATCAAAATACAGAACTTTTGGACACCCCTGGCTTTTCCACTGCAGGGGGCACAGTGTTGATCCCTGGTCTGGAAACTAAGATCCAGCAAGCCATGTGGTTCAACCAAAGGAAAAACTTTTCCACCACTCTGCCCAGTCTATTTTGCCCCCACCCCTGGCCTCAGGCAACCATTGATCAACACTGTGTCACCAGAGAGTAGATCTGGCTTTTCTAGAGTTCCACATAAACAGAATGATGCAGTGTGCTTTTTGTGTCTCATGTCTTTTGTTCAGTACCATGTTTTTGAGATAATCCATACTATTGCATGTGTTAGTATCTCATCCCCAAGAACAGTTTTTAGTACAGAAGATAGAATAAGTTTCAACTCTGGGCAGAACTCTCATGTTAGGTAGTTAGACTAAGAAAAAGGAGTTCAGGAGGGCAGTGGCTAAAAGACAAGGAAGGGAAAAGCCTGAAACAATTGGGCAAAGGAAGGTCCGAGGACTGGAGTGAGGACCTCAGGTAGAACAAACAGAACTCCAGGCTGGCCCGATTTACATAGGGCAGGCCCAAGGGGAGGGAAAAAAACATAAAAAGAGGAACCAAAAGGCCAAGGGTCAGTCTCTCACGTGCACGCGCGTGCTGTCTCTCTCTCTGTCTCTCTCCCCGTGTCTTTTGTGTCGCCATGCCCTCACACCTCAAGGATGTATTTTCCTTTCATTTTCTAAATAAAACTGAGGTGTAACATGGAGCTGTAACATTGATCTGTCCGAGAGCTGAGAGCTGTAACACGGTCTGAGAGTTGAGACACATTCTGTCCAAGGGCTTTAACATCTGTCACTTCAAATTTTTGTCATGATGAGACAGAACCGAGGAAATTAAACACTCCCCTGACATCTTTCGTGCTGTGGCTCAGATTTAACCTGGCTGAAACAACCTCAGTGCAGCCCCCGCAAGGAGGAGGCCAAGCACAGCAGGAGCCTAACTTGGCGAAAATTCCTACGGTGGGAGCTGAACGCGAAGAAAACCCATTGCGGGGCAAGTGACAAGCCCAGTGTGCTGGAAACTGGGACAGCTAATAACAAACTCAGCAGAAAGTTCATGTAGGTCAGTCTCAGATTCCAGAAGACCTCCAGTTAAGGTAGGAGATCCCTCTCACTCCTGTGGCTGGAGGGACATATGCCTAACAAAACCTTAATTCCTTTACAGTCTCTCATTTCTTGTTTCCTCAAACCCCCAACAAACAGGCAAGGGGCAGTAGGCGCAGTTGAGGAACTCTGGGGAGTCTACTCCTCAGTATGTCCCAAAGACAGTATCTGCGGAGCCTCAGTAGCTGTTATCCAAGCTGGTAGGGGTTCTTCTGTCCTTAATCTTATTTGTGCCAATGAAAACTGTGAGCAAGTTCAGGTATTTAGCAGATTTTCTGACAGGCTATGAAGGGGATATGTCAAAGGTAAGAGAAACCACAGTAAGATGGTAGGCACTGAGAGAGGGCATCAGAGGGTGGACAGATAGAAACCACAATCATAGAAAACTAACCAATCTAACGCCATGGACCAAAGCCTTGTCTAATTCAGTGAAACTAACCCATGCTGTGTGGGGCCATCCAAGATGGGTGGGTCATGGTGGAGAGTTCTGACAAAATGTGGTCCACTGGAGAAGGGAATGGCAAACCACTTCAGTATTCTTGCCTTGGGAACCCCACAGACAATATGAAAAGGCAAAANGGACCACAGCCTTGTCTAACTCAATGAAACTAAGCCATGCCATGTGGGGCCACCCAAAATGGGTGGGTCATGGTGGAGAGGTCTGACAGAATGTGGTCCACTGGAGAAGGGAATGGCAAACCACTTCAGTATTCTTGCCTTGGGAACCCCACAGACAATATGAAAAGGCAAAAAAAATAGGACACTGAAAGATGAACACTCCAGGTCAGTAGGTGCCCAATATGCTACTGGAGATCAGTGGAGAAATAACTCCAGAAAGAATGAAGGGATAGAGCCAAAGCAAAAATAACACCGAGTTGTGGATGTGACTGGTGATAGAAGCAGGGTCTGATGCTGTAAAGAGCAGTATTGCATAAGAACCTGGAATGTTAGGTCCATGAATCAAGGCAAAGTGGAAGTGGTCAAACAGAAGATGGCAGGAGTGAACGTCCACATTTTAGGAATCAGCAAACTAAAATGACTGCTGTTGAATCACTTCAGTCGTGTCCAACTCTGTGCGACCCCATAGACAGCAGCCCACCAGGCTCCCCCATCCCTGGG
>SJYA01002952.1:0-29536 GCA_006410615.1 Neotragus moschatus
TTCCCCAAATTATATCTGTAAGGATAGAGGAGCTGGGCAGGCTTCAGTCCATGGAGTTGCAAAGAGTTGGACACAACTGAGCAACAAACACTTTCACTTTCCTAGATATAGGTATAGTCTCTGACCTTATAACAAACAACTCATAAAAGAGAATAGATAGTTGATGTTAAGGATAATTCAATAAAACTTCAGATCAGACTTGGAGTACTAGTTTAAGAAATGAACATACCAACCTAGCATCGCTTGGGACAGGGACTAATACTGTACCTCTCCTTTCCACTGTGGCAGAGGAAGCATTCTGAGCAAACAAACAAGTTGGATTCTGAGCTTAGAGAATCTAAAATGGCTCCATGGTAGACAGACTCTTAAGGTACCTCCATGACACTTGCCTCCTGGTGAAATGGAGAAGGACCCTATGTTCCTTCCCTTCATGTCCTCTGCCTGCCTTTTGCCTGTGGAAAAACTTTAACGAAAGAATAAGCTTAATCAGAGAAATGAGAGCACACAGAAACAAAGGAAAATAGTCAAAGGAGACCACGTATTAACAATGTAGTTATTAAGCATAGTCAAGGACCTCTGGCTCTTCACAGGCTGTAGGTAATATTTTGAGCCATATCCTGTGAGCTATCTTCTAGATACTGAGACCCCCCCAGCAGGTGGAAGAAGTTAACTACATGCTGACCAGACTGTAGCCATGACATAAGCTGCAACAATTTCAAGAACTGGCATCAAGAAATGGAAACAAAATGACCCTGAAACTATCCCTACAACAACCAAGATGATGCTGGCCAGACCACTGAGACCAGTTTTCAAGATGACCGTCAGAGTTGACTCTGCTGTTTCTGCTTGTAGCCCCTTCCCTTCATCTATAGAAACCTTTGCCCACTTATTGCCAGTGGAGGGAGTTGGCCTTTGGACAGGCATCCACTCTCCCCTACACCACACCCCTCACCCCCAGCATCTAAAATAAAGCAAACTTTCCTCCTTTCCATCAACCTGGCCTCTCTTTTTTTGGCTTTTCAGCAGTGAGCAGACAGATCCTACCCTCATTAATGCTGGATTTATGTGATTCCCTTCTCCTGAGTGTGGGTAGGACTTGTGACTTGATTCCAACTGAAAGAATATGGTAAAAGTTATGGGAAGTCCTATTTACATGTATAATATGTGGCTCTGTTACATGAGATTCTAGTGACTATCTTGTTGAGCCTTTCTCTCTTTCTCTTGGTGGCCTTGATATAATAGTTACCCATGTTGGGGAGCCCACATGGTAAGGAGCTATGACAGCTTTTAGGAGCTATGGGTAGTCAGCTGAGAGGCAGTCAAACACAGAAGACTTCAGTCTTAAAACCACAGGAAGGCGATTTTGTCGAGCCTGAATTACCTTGGAAGCAAACACTTCCCTAGCTAATCAAGTCTTAGTTAAGACTACAGCCTTGGCAACAGCTTGATTATAGTCTTGTGAGGCCATGAGTAGAGGACTGAACTATGCTATGCCTGGACTCCAGGCCTAAAGAAACTGTGAAATGATAGATGTATGCTGTTGTAAAACTCTGTTTCAATACAGCTAACACAGTTCTAAAGGCAAAAGATCTAAGTTCAAAATCTTGGGCTCACTACTTACTACATCTATGACCTTAGGTAAGTCCCTCAGATTCTTGTAATCAGCAATATACATTGCTATAAAAAATAAAGAATGAATGTAAGTAAAGTTACATATTTCAGTGCAGTTCAGTTCAGTCGCTCAGCTGTGTCTGTTTGCGACCCCATGAATCGCAGCACACCAGGCCTGCCTGTCCATCACCAACTCCTGCAGTTCACTCAGACTCACACCCATCGAGTCAGTGATGCCATCCAGCCGTCTCATCCTCTGTCGTCCCCTTCTCCTCCTGCCCCCAATCCCTCCCAGCATCAGAGTCTTTCCAATGAGTCAACTCTTCGCATGAGGTGGCCAAAGGACTGGAGCTTCAGCTTTAGCATCATTCCCTCCAAAGAAATCCCAGGGCCGATCTCCTTCAGAATGGATTGGTTGGATCTCCTTGCAGTCCAAGGGACTCCCAAGAGTCTTCTCCAACACCACAGTTCAAAAGCGTCAATTCTTTGGTGGTCAGCCTTCTTCACAGTCCAACTCTCGCATCCATACACTACTGGAAAAACCATAGCCTTGACTAGACGGATCTTAGTCGGCAAAGTAATATCTCTGCTTTTGAATATGCTATCTAGGTTGGTCATAACTTTTCTTCCAAGGGGTGAGCATCTTTTGATTTCTCAACAAATATACTTTCGTCTCACTCTCACTGGAATGGGCATTTGTATAGATTGAATTACATAAAGTTATTATTCATCTTCAGTTCAGTTCTATCTCTTAGTCATGTCCAACTCTTTGTGATCCCATGAATCACAGCATGCCAGGCCTCCTGTCCATCATCAACTCCTGGAGTTCACCGAAACTCATCAAGTCGGTGATGCCATCCAGCCATCTCATCTTCTCGACCCCTTCTCCTCCTGCCCCCAATCCCTCCCAGCATGAGGGTCTTTTCCAATGAGTCAACTCTTCGCATGAGGTGGCCAAAGTATTGGAATTTCAACCTCAGCATCAGTCCTTCCAATGAACACCCAGGACTGGTCTCCTTTTGAATAGACTGGTTGGATCTCCTTGCAGTCCAAGGGACTCTCAAGAGTCTTCTTCAACACCACAGTTCAAAAGTATCAATTCTTTGGTGCTCAGCTTTCTTCACAGTCCAACTCTCACATCCATACATGACCACTGGAAAAACTATAGCCTTAACTAGACGGGCTTTTGTTGACAAAGTAATGTCTCTGCTTTTTAATATGCCGTCTAGGTTGGTCATAACTTTTCTTCACATCTGCAGTAATTTTAGAGCCTCCCAAAATAAAGTCAGACACTGTTTCCACTGTTTCCCCATCTATTTCCCATGAAGTTATGGGACCAGATGTCATGATGTTAGTTTTCTGAATGTTGAACTTTTTCATCTTATTTCATTAAATTTGAAACACTAGCCACATATTTTATAATTTAATTTCACTTTTTAAAAACTGAGATAGAAGAAGCAGATAACATACGCAAAGGCCAACAGAAAAAGAATACTGTGCATATGGTGCATATGCAAAACAGAAAATAAAAGGGGGGACAAAAATTTATTCACACTATCACTGAGAATTTATCATAAATCAAAGGCTATTTCTTCCTGGTGTAAATAAGAGTGAAGAAGATAGCACACAAGGGAGTCCATATTACTGATGTCAAAGTGTTTATCATATGTGTTTACTCTATCAGCTGAGCTAAGTGATAAAATATAAACTCTGTGAATTATACTATATCCAATTCACAGGCATATGAAAATAATGAAGGTTACTACTCTCAAAATACAGCAAGATCCTATTTTCAAATAATCAAAATGATACAGTTGAAATAAAGAAACAGGTCTTACTGTATATATGTATACACATTAAATATGATTATAAAAAAGCAGATTAAAAAAGATGAACCAGATCATATATATGTCTCCATCATTGGAAAGACTATAGACTCTAAAAGGGAAATTGCCCTACTCTCCACTTTAAGAAATCTTTTCTATCAGGTTTAAACCAATCTCCACACAACTTTACTGAGTGACCCCATAAAGGTTCCCTAAGCTCAAAGCTGATGAAAAATGACATTTATATAATAAAAGCACATTCAAGACAGAATGTCCATTATGTGATATGTTTGTGTCAGTAAATGAAAAATACATGCTTCACAGAAAAATTCTCAAAAGAGTAGCTTATAATTCTTTTGCCAACCTCACCTTACATATATTTGAAAAATATTACTCAATAGTAAATTTATCCTATTGCTAAATTCTACACTCCAATCAGAAAAAGCTATCTGTGCATATAAATATGCGAATGAGTATGTGCACAATCATTTTCCTCAAACCTCAGCAATATATTGATTTTCCTCCAAATTTGGCTCTCTTTGTTTTACACACACACACATATACATGGATGCCCTCTGATATGCATGAGCAAGAATTTCTCTTCCACCTGAAACCTAAGAATAAAATTATTTGGTGAAAGAAGGAGATGATAAAATTTAGTAACTCTTTCTGGTGCACATGCAGCCCACAGTGGGAAGATATTTCTAACAGAGACTCTTGGATAGATACAAAGTGCTTCTTGCTATACTAATTCTTAGAGTAGGTCTACTCTACTCATGAATGGTTGTTTCTAGGACTTTATCTTTGTATAAGATTTTTTTTTTGATGATCTCATCCAGTCTCATCTAAATTCTTGACTTATGACTCCCAAATTTAAATCTCTAGTCCCAGAAAGACACAAGACCTGCTCTTTTATCAACTTCTGCTCTGTACTCTAATATCACTTTTTCAATGAAGGCATCCTCAACCACTCTATTTAATGATCTAACATACCATATACAGTCATATAATTTATATTTTTCCACTTCCTCCAGCACATATTACCGCCCATTCCTGATTAAATCCTGTGTAATTCACTAGGAATTGTACTTCTCATAAGTAATGCATTTATTTTAAGCTTATAGATGTTTTGAAATTTGTGAAAGGACACAAGGCAAAAGTATTAAGTTTGGAATGTGCTTGATGTTTATTGAAGAAATAGTTTGTAGGCTAGTGACTAAAAAGTCAAAGCAGGCATTTTAGGGTAATATCTCTTTTATTTTCAGAGAGATTGGGAGCCACAAGAAAGTTTTAAGCTGACATATTTTAGAAGGGTCTTTAGGCCTTGTGTTGAATAGGGACTGAGGCAGAGGAAGGTCTGAAATAGGAAGATTATTTGTAATTTTATTGGAGTATTCTGTTCAAGAGACAATGGTGACATAGGGAGATCCAACCAGTCCATTCTAAACGAGATTAGCCCTGGGTGTTCTTTGGAAGGAATGATGCTAAAGCTGAAACTCCAGTACTTTGGCCACCTCATGCGAAGAGTTGTCTCATTGGAAGAGACTCTGATGCTAGGAGGGATTGGGGGAAGGAGGAAAAGGGGACGACAGAGGATGAGATGGCTGGATGGCATCACAGACTCGATGGATGTGAGTCTGAGTGAACTCTGAGAGTTGGTGATGGACGGGGGCATGGCATGCTGCAATTCATGGGGTCGCAAAGAGTCAGACACGACTGAGCGACTGAATTGAACTGAGAACAAGTTGATAACAGTAAAGGTAGTAAAGCACAAAGGTCAAATGTGGGTATATTCTATATATATTAATATTTCCTCATAAACTGGATATTGAACTTGAGAGACAGTGAGCCAACAATGACTAATAAAAATTTGTCCTGGAAAAATTATGAAGATGGAGTTTCCTTTATCTTAGATGAGAAAGATACCATGAGGAACAGGCACAGAAGTGTGTGGGAAGATCCAGAACTCATTTTGATCAGATCTGTTTCATTTGCTTATTAGACATATGAGTGAAAATGTGGAAGAGGCAGTTAAGATGTATGTTTTTGGTCCAGAAAAGAGGAAAAAGAGATCTGGACTAAAGATATAAATATGAGAATCATGATTCAAGAGTTTAGATGGGACTGAGTGGGACATAAAAAGAAAAGTTAATCAAAGATTAATATTTCTCCCCCATGTCTTCATATTTGTACAGGAGCAGCTGTTTTACATAGTCTAGTCCAATATCCATGGGCTCATCTGGGCATCTACCATAGAGTACCATAGAGCAATCAGAGACATCTATCTTAGACTTTCCATCCTAAAGGAAATCAATTCTGAATATTCATTGGAAGGACTGAGGCTGAAGCTGAAACTCCAATACTTTGGCCAATTGATGTGAAGAACTGACTCATTTGAAAAGACCCTGATGCTGGGAAAGATTGAAGGTGGGAGGAGAAGGGGACAACAGAGGATGAGACATTTGGATGGCATCACTGACTCTATGGACATGAGTTTGAGTAAGCTCTGGCTGTTGGTAATGGATAGAGAAGGCTGGTGTGTTGCAGTACATGGGGTTGCAAAGAGTCGGACATGACTGAGTGACTGAACTGAACTGAACTGCTCTAGACTTGTGAATTTTAGTCCTAGAAAGAAAAGTCTGCTCCTTTTAATGTGGTTGCAGCATAAATATAAACCTAAGGTTTCCTCCTTTCAAAGAAAACAAACAAACTTGTATTTTAAGGAAAGGAAACAAAAGCTGATATGCACAAGAGGGTGTGATGGTAAATATTTAATAGTACTAAGGAGTGCTGATGAGAAAGAAGGGCCTAAGAGTGTTTGAGACTATAGTTTGTATTATTCCTTCTCAGTGCTAGGTTGTTTCAAGGATACTTCTGTATCTTTCCACCAGATTTATTGTAACTTAGGCATGTGTGTGCTTATATTGGGCTTCCCTGATAGCTCAGTTGTTAAGAATCCCCTTGCAATGCAGGAGGCCCCAGTTCGATTCCTGGGTCGAGAAGATGCCCCGGAGAAGTGATAGGCAACCATGATCCCTGGATTGGGATGATCCCCTGGAGAAGGGATAGGATAACCACTTCAGTATTCTGGCCTGAAGAATTCCATGGACTGCATAGTCCATGGGGTCCCAAAGAGTTGGACATGACTGAGTGACTTTAAATGTAAATGTAATGTGCTTATATACTCCTGAGGAAATATTTTAAGATTTATGAAATAATTCTTAAAATACTTTTGTTGTACACTAAGCTGGAGGCTGCCTCTATGATTATTTAAGTAATTTTATTTGAAAATTCATTTAAATAATGCTATATGTAGGGGGTGGTCACAAAGGGTTGAACACGACTGAGTGTGCACACAAACACACAGATACACACATAAGCCCATTCCTAGTTAGGTGAGGAAAATATCAGTAAAATGAATTTAAAAAGTACATACTGAGTCACCCTGGCATTTGTTAGCTTTATTAACAGGAGGAACACACAGGAATCAAGACTAGCAAGTAAAAGATGCTATTAAATACTATTCACATTATACATAATATATGTTTCTTACCCTTAGGCTAAGCGTTGTTTGCTCGAACAATAATTCCAATAGAGCAAAAAACTAGAAGTCTATTAACAGATGTTAGCAGATAATTCTACATGGTAAGTGAGTCTCTCTCATTTGCTTTGCAGATATTCAGTGATAATCAGTTCTCTACTGCTCTTAAATTTCACACATTTTCTTCATCTCCTATCTCTGCTTAACATCTGCGGTATGGATGAACACCATTGCTATCATTATAGTTTAAAAGTCCATCACTAGAACTCTGGACTCGGTGGCTTCCATTCCATTTTAAAACCCCTTCACTTTTACTTTCAAGATAAATAACTCATCCAGTAATGAAAAACTAATAATAACAGTACAAAATTCCCTCTATCTAAGCCTTAAATCTATACCTGAACATGAAGTGTTTTAAGTATACCAGACTATGAGGATACATCTGTCACAGCTGATATATATACAAATATACAAATGTGTGTGGAAAGAGAGAGTGAGAGAGAGAGAGAATGCTGACAAATGAAGAAAACTGAAGTTTTCATTAAAAAGAAAATGTTGTGAATGCCAACACGGATGGCAATGTGCCTAAGCATGAAAAGACATGAATGGAATTCTCACTTTCTCAACATAACAGTGAAGACTCAGGGTATGTTTCTAATCTTGCTGTTATCTTTTTTTTTTAATTTTAATTTTTTAGTTTGTTTTGCTTTATAATACTGTACTCATTTTGCCATACATTGACATAAATCAGCCATAAGTGTACCTGAGTTCCCAAGCCGGAGCCCCCCCCTTCCCCTCCCTCCCCACACCATCCCTCCGGATCATCCCCGCCCATCTCCCNTCCCTCCCCACACCATCCCTCCGGATCATCCCCGCCCATCTCCCAAGCCTTCTGCATCCCTGTTATCTTAAAAGTTTTAACTAGGCTGAAATGGTATCTTACTGTGTGAAGGAGGAAACATCAGAAGGTAGAAATTAAGATATCTTTTCTTTTTCCTATATGAACTTAACAACTTTATAAAAATATCAATCTTCTTTAGTTCTGTAATCTCATATGTTCTCCAAACTGAGTTTTTTAAAATATAAAAATGACCACATACTAAGTTTTTCCTCTTGTCCCAGTGTCCTTGTAAAATGTAATGAGATATCTATCAAAAAATTGTACTTTTGCAAAATGGAAAAGATTCTGATCCAGCCAGAGTATAGCTAAGACAAGTATATCATAACTTTTTATCATCAATATATGACTGAAATTCTTAACATAAGTTTTGAGTTCTGAGAGTAATTTCATTAATAATTTAAGAAGTATTATTCTTAAACACACAAAAATGTTCAGCTCATTTCCTTTTGAATGTAGACTCAGGCACTCTGAAAGCCTGATTTATTCTGTATATTTAAAATCTATATAATATCAGCCTCACCGCATGCAAATTGGGAGTCAACTCTCTTCTCTAATTACACTAGAACAATGAAGTCAGAACAAGTAAGTACTAGGTAAAAGTAGGCAACTTATACAACTATTGGATGGGGTAATACACCAGTCTCCTTAATTGTTACACTAAAAAATTGAAATGCCTGTTTTATGAACAACTGTGTTAAGTGATTAAATTTTCTTTCTCAGGAATATTTCTAGTAAAATACAGATAATATCACTAGGACATACTGTCAAGTTCTTAACGTTTAACATATTATTTGCAGAATGACTCAGAAAACTGAATGAACAGTCGTGAAACAGTAAGAACTGAACAAAATGGAGCACAGAAAAATAATATCAGATTCAGAGGTGAATTTTAGGAGACAGGGATATAGGAGAAGCTATCACTCAGAACATGCACCGTCAATCTATTTTTCAAGTTTTATTTCTTTCACATAAATTCTATAAACTTTATAAAATCTTAGGTTCTTCCTTTTGTTTTAAAACATAACCTGTATTTTCTTATTTCAAGATGTTAGAACAATTGCCATCATTTGTGATCCACACATGTGGATCCATCGAGCTTAGCATCATATTCTCAGTATAATGAGCTCTCTTGCATTGGAGACACAAGTAACCCATAAAAGCAATTCTTAATGCTCTCATTATTAATATATACAAAATATACCTATCAATATGCATGAGATTTCAGTTTCTAGGTTGCACAATTTTGATGGGAAGAACTATTCTAAAACATGTTGCATTCCTCTAGTATTACACCTGTACAGTATGGCTTACTACATGTTCTAGAATGGGAGAAAAGTAAAGAAAAGGGAAGAAGGATGGAAAGAAGTAGGTGGAAGAAAGAAAGAGGGATTTTTAAAAATAAAATAAAAATATGGGGAAGCAAGTCTAGAGCCTAGAAATACTATCAGTACAAGTCAGCAATAGAAAACAGTTGCAGTAAAAAAAGATAACAAATGAACAGATTATAAAAAAAAATTTAAAAAAATATATAATAATTTTGCCTTAATCTTAGCCTGCATAGAAACTAAAGTCTGGTGTTAATACATAGAATTACTCCAATAAATTACATTAATCTTTATATGATTATTTCAATATATGATAGTATTATATATATTACATTATATGAAATACATAATTCTTAGTAGATATACATAAATAGCAGAGAAAATATTGCTTTTAAATATTTTGTGACTATCACACACAGATATTCTTGAGAATCAGTCCAGTTAAGTCATTCAGTCATGTCTGACTATTCGCGACCCCATGGATTGCAGCACTCCAGGCTTCCCTGTCCATCACCAACTCCTGGAACTTGCTCAGACTCATGCCCATCAAGTCAGTGATGCCATCCAACCATTTGATCCTGTTGTACCCTTCTCCTCTTGCCTTTAATCTTTCCCAGCATTAGGGTCTTTTCCAAGGAGTCAGTTCTTAGCATCATCAGGTGGTCGAAGTATTAGAGTTTCAGCTTCAGCATCAGCCCTTCCAATGAATATTCATGACTGATTTCCCTTAGGATGGACTGGTTGGATCTCCTTGCAGTCCAAGGGCTTCTTAAGATTTTTCTCTAACACCATAGTTCAAAAGCATCAGTTCTTTGGCACTCAGCTTTCTTTACAGTCCAATTCTCACATCCATACATGACTACTAGGAAAACCATAGCTTTGACTAGACGTTCTGCTTTTTAATACACTGTCTAGGTTGGTCACAGCTTTTCTTCCAAGGAGCAAGTGTCTTAATTTCATGGCTGCAGTCACCATCTGCAGTGATTTTGGAGCCCCCTCCCCCAAAATAAAGTCTATGTTTCTATTGTTTCTTCATCTCCTTTTTGTCATGAAGTGATGGGACCAGATGCTATGATCTTAACTGTTTGAATGTTAAATTTTAAGTCAGCTTTTTCACTCTCCTCTCTTACTTTCAAGAAGCTCTTTAATTCCCCTTTACTTTCTGCTATAAGGGTGGTGTCATCTGCATATCTGAGGTCATTGATATTTCTCTTAGCAATCTTGATTTCAGCTTGTGCTCAATACTTAAGGATATGGTTATATACAATATACTGTCTTATATTTTCTGTCTTTTAATGATACATGAATATTCTACTTTCCATCCATGTAATTATGCTTATGATGATTTATTAAGCCCTTTAAAGACAGATAATATGTTTTAGCATACAAATGTTCAACACATGAGTGTAGATGGATATGACATTGTGTGTGTGTTTGTATAGAGAGGAGTCATTTTTAAAATGGTTCTCACAGAACTGCGAGACAGCAAAAGAGACACTAATGTAAAGAACATACTTTTGGACTCTGGGAGAGGGAGAGGGTGGGATGATTTGGGAGAATGGCATTGAAACATGTATACTATCATGTAAGAACGAAAAGCTAGTCTAGGTTCAATACAGGATACAGGATGCTTGGGGCAGGTGCACTGGGATGACCCAGAGAGATGATATGGGGAGGGTAGTGGGAGGGGGGCTCAGGGTTGGGAATTCATGTACACTTGTGGCAGATTCATGTCAATGTAGGGCAAAACCAATACAGTATTGTAAAGTACAAAAATAAAATTAAAATAAAAAAAATGGTTCTCACAGAACCAATGTACATATTTAGTATTTTCCTGCTGAAAGAGCAGTGTTATTTACATAGACTTTACCGTTCCTTCTCTTTTTAGCAATGTTCTTTTGGTGCATTCGATTATCATTCTTAAGATAAGTTTCCCTATTAGAATTTGACATGAAATATATGGAGAAAGTCACTTTTTGAATTCTTGTAATTAATGTACAAATATAGTAGGACAAAGGAGGATTATACCTTAAAATATTTTTTGTGAAAACAGATTTATTCTAAAAAAAAAATTAAGGAATCCTTAGACTAATAAAGGTGATGTTCAGGGTTCAAAGCATAGTTTTAATTAAAAGACAATCTAAATCTACATATGATTCTGTGAAACCTCTTTTCCAATATGTTCTTTTCAGATATGCCTATAGTGGAAGAGGTTCACACATATAAAAGAGGAAGGAGAAGAATTTATGTACTAATTTTTTTTTTTACATCATATTTTTCTTACATATTTTTACATAATTTTATTCTGCAATATGGGGTTCCCTGGTGGCTCAGACAGTAAAAAATATGCCTGCAATGTGAAAAACCTGGGTTTGATCCTCAGGTTGGGAAGATCCCCTGGAGGAGGGGAGGGCAACCCACTCCAGTATTCTTGCCTGGAGAGTCCCAGTGTACAGAGGAGCCTGGTGGGCTATAATCCAAGGGGTCACTAAGAGTCAGACACAACTGAGGGACTAAGGACATTCTGCAATATTATGTGTATCTTTGCATTACTCAATAATTACTTCTGAAACTCAAACAAAAGTCAAACTGACCAATATAATTTTAATATTCTCATTTCCCTCAGGTTGAATAAACCATAGACAGGTTTCATCCTAACTTCTCACCCTTGGATCTCTCTTTTTTTTTAACATTTACTTCAGACAGCTTTCCTTCATAAATTCTTTCTCTGTCTCTTTGCCAGGTAAATTTTATCTCAGAACCTCTTAGTTTTCTAACACAGGAAATTCTTTCTCAAGGACCTAGTAACCATTTTGGTCTTGGGGGAAAGGAGGAACCTAACCCCCAAAGTCAAGAATTAGCCATCACAGTGACCTAATCACATGGAACACCATCCACCTTTCTTTACTATTTTCCCATTAATTTAATCTCAGAATGTAAAAACAAAAACAACTCTTGTCTTTTGCTTCAAAACAGTTGAGTTACATGCAACTATATAAACATAATTTTATTTTTAAGAAAAGATTTTCCCTTATACATGTATATTCACTATGTGCAAATATTTCACTATTTTCACGATGTGATATATATCAAAAAAAGATGACTTTGTAAGTGATCCTTGGTTCAAGTCAAAATTTTGATCATTATACCAGTTAGGCTATGGTTGTGCATCAGACATTAATATCTGGTAAAATTTATTCTTCCAGCTCCCTCCATAAGGCTACAGTGAGTATCTAGTATAATTTCTTATTCTTACAGGGTAAGAAATAATGATTTATTCATCATCAAAGTATTGTTCCCATGACAAAGTGCATGAAAACAAACAAACAAAATTGAATTTGAGTCCACGTTTTTTCTAGGTATCTGCCAGCAAAAAGTCACCAAAATAAAATGAGAGTATGAGAGAGAGAAAACACATTCCATACAACTAAAAGTGAGTTAAATTCCTCCACCTATTCTTACAGAGGTCATGCATTTATTTAACATGGTTTGTAGAAAATGGGTATACATAGTGAACTCTTATTAATGATAATTTGGTCTTAAAAGTATTCAGTCATTTTCAGTGCAAGACATGTATATCTGAAACAACTGATAATTGAGTAGTTAAGAACATTTAGTCATCATTGTGAAAAACAAATTGTCTTTAGTTCTCGAGATATTTTCTGGTTTTTATAGATTCCTTCCATCTCTGCTCTATGTTAAAGCTTTAGTAAGTTAGTTATTTCAGTCGCTTAGTCGTATCTGACTCTTTGTGACCCCATAATCGCAGCACACCAGGCCTCTCTGTCCATCACCAACTCCCGGAGTTCACTTAGACTCACATCCATAGAGTCAGTGCTGCCATCCAGCCATCTCATCCTCTGTCGTCCCCTTCTCCTCCTGCCCCTAATCCCTCCCAGCATCAGAGTCTTTTCCAATGAGTCAGCTCTTCACATGAGGTGGCCAAAGTACTGGAGTTTCAGCTTCAGCATCATTCCTTCCAAAGAAATCCCAGGGCTGATCTCCTTCAGAATGGACTGGTTGGATCTCTTTGCAGTCCAAGGCTTTACTTTGTATAAAAACTTGAGCTCTAGATGGTCATTCTCCTTGAAGGCTTTTTTGTATCAATGGCACAGAATTACAGAATAATGGCTTGAATATCATCTTGCAAGAAAAATTTTATATGAACTTTGGGGGGGGGGGAAATGAGGTATTTGAGGCAAGAAAAATGAGAAAACTGTATATTTGGGGAAAAAAGTGATTTTAGGCTAATAGCATTTTCAATAAGAATTATAAAATCATAATATGAGTATTAAGCACCTCATAAAAAAAACTATTTATTGTAACAGCAAAAAGAAAAACTAAATGTTAACACTGATACTACTCAAAATAGCTTCAAAAAATATTAACTTAGGATTAACTTTTTAAAATATGTTTAATGCCTCCAAATAAAGTACAAATAATAATCAATAAAATGTGAATAGGAGAAGTTAAAGAAATTTTAAAATCGGAGGGATATATAATATTAATGTGTTGGAAAACTGAATGTTTTAAGATGTTAAAATTGACTCAAATTAGTTAATATATTTGATGCATTACCAATGAATATATTAGCGATTTTAAAGAAACTGAAGATTTCATCCTAAAATTTTTATAAAGCTTCAAAATGTCAAACTGATCTAAGATGCACTTAGATTAAAGTATAAGCTTGAAGAAAACAAACTCCTTTGGAGGGCTACACTATTAGACATCAATATTTGTTCTAAAGCTACAGTAATCAAGGCAACATGGTATTGATGCAATCCTGACAAATAGTTGAGAGGAACAAAATATAGTCTAGAAACAGATTCAATCATAAAAAATTCATGATGCTGAGACAACTGAATATGGATATTTAAAATAAGTGAAATTTGACTGCTACCTCACAAAAGCACAAAGCACTGTTAGACTTTAGGCATATAAAATAATGACACTTCTAGGTGATAATTTAAGAGAATAGTTTCAACATCTTGGAAGAGGTGAGAGTTTGCTCAGCAGAAAAGGCACTAAATATAAAGTAAAGATAGGTAAATTACATTGATTAAAATAAAGTATTTATCAAAAATAATATGGTATCAAAGTTACCACTATAAAAATCAAAAATAAATCAAGATACAGACTATGGGATGATTCATATATCTGACAAAAGTCTTACATCCAGAGCATAGAGAGAATTAAATTCAATCAGAAAAATAAGGTAAACTAAACCCCTGGCATGTTTAAAAATGTCATTTTAATAGACACTTGTGAAAGAGAATATCTACATTGTCAATAAAAATATAGAAGGAGGTTTGGCCTGTTTTTCACAAAAATGAAAATTAAATACACAATAATATACTTACAGACACCTATCAGAATAGTTAGCCTTAAAAAGACTGATTATATCAAGTAGGGATAAGAATGGTCTGTTTATATTAAAAAGCAGAGACATTACTTTGCCAACAAAAGTCCATCTAGTCAGGGCTATGGTTGAACCAGTCCATCCTAAAGGAAATCAGTCCTGGGTGTTCATTGGAAGGGCTGATGTGGGAGCTGAAACTAATACTTTGGCCAATTGATGCAAAGAGCTGACTCATCTGAGAAGACCCTGATGCTGGGAAAGATTGAGGGCAGGAGGAGAAGGGGACAACAGAGGATGAGATGGTTGGATGGCATCACCGACTCGATGGACATGGGTTTGGGTGGACTCCGGGAGTTGGTGACGGACAGGGAGGCCTGGCGTGCTGTGGTTTGTGGGGTTGCAAAGAGTTGGACACGACTGAGCAACTGAACTGAAGTGAACTGAACTGAATGAGAGGGTAAATTTGGAAAATTATTCTGAGAAACAGTTTGGCTTTAAATACTAAATTTGTGCATAGACAAATCTAGCGATACATGTGTGTTATTGCCAACTGAAATAGGTGGCATGTACAACAGGTCATGCAGAATTGGATATAACTGAACAACTGAGCGTGCACTCAATTCAACCTGATTCCTTTCTTACAAATAACATCTGGAGGTCGAGAATATCTAAATATTTCACCTATGTCTCTAATCCTTGCCTATTTGGCATATACACATAATATAAGCAGTCTAGAGAGTGGAAAAAGACAATGTCAAAGAATATTCAAACTACCTTACAATTGCATTCATTTCACATGCTAGAAAGAATATGCTCAAAATCCTTTAAGCTAAGCTTCAGCAATACCTGAACCAAGAACTTCCAGATGTGCAAGCTGGATTTAGAAAGAGCAGGTGAACCAGAGATCAAATTTCCAACATCTGTTGGCAGAGAAAAAGCAAGGGAATTCCAAAAAAGCATCTAAGTCTGCTTTATTGACTACTCTAAAGCCTTTGACTGTGTGGGTCACAACAAACTGTGGAAAATTCTTAAAGAGATGGGAATACCAGACCACCTTACTTGTCTCCTGAGAGACCTGTATGCAAGACGAGAAGCATCAGAACGTGGAACAATGAACTGGTTCAAAATTGGAAAAGGAGTATGTTAAGGCTGTCACCCTATTTATTTAACTTACATACAGAGTACATCATGTGAAATGCCAGGCTATATGACTCACAAGCTGGAATCAAGATTGTTGGGAGAAATATCAATAACCTCAGATATACAGATGATATCACTTTAGTGGCAGAAAGTGAAGAGGAACTAAAGAGTCTTTTGATGAGGATGAAAGAGGAGAGTGAAACAGCTGGCTTAAAACATAACATTCTGTGGAGGATTCATGTTGATGTATGGCAAAACCAATACAGTATTGTAAAGTAAAATAAAAATAAATAAAAAACCATAACATTAAAAAAACTAAGATGGGCATTGGATCCCAACACTTCATGGCAAATAGATGGGGAAAAAGAGGAAACAGTAACAGATTTTATTTTCTTGGGCTCCAGAATCACTGTGAATCATGAATGCATCCATGCAATTAAAAGATGTTTGCTTCTTGGAAGAAAAGCTATGACAAACCTAGTTGTTGTTCAGTTGCTCAGTCATGTCTGACTCTTTGTGATCCCATGGACTGCAGCATGCCAGGCTTCATGTCTTTCACTATTTCCTGGAGTTTGCTCAGACTCATGTCCATTGAGTCAGTGATGCCATCGAACCATTTCTAAAGCAGAGATATCACTCTGCTGACAAAGTCCATATAGTCAAACCTATGGTTTTTCTAGTCGTCATGTATGGAAGTAAGAGTTGGACCATAAAGAAAACTGAGCCCCAAAGAACTGATGCCTTCAGACTGTGATGTTGGAGAAGATTCTTGAGAGGCCCTTGCACAGAAAGGAGATCAAAGTAATCAATTCTAAAGGAAATAAACATCAGATATTCATTGGAAGGACTGATGCTGAAGCTCCAATATTTTGGCCACCAGATGTAAGGAGCTTACTCATTGGAAAAGACCCTGATGCTAGGAAAGACTGAGGGCAAAAGGAGAAGGAGGTGACAGAGGACTGAGATGGTTGGATGGCATCACTGACCCAATGGACATGATTTTGAGCAAACTCAGGGACATAATGAAGAACAGGGGAGCCTCGTGTGCTGCAGTTCATGGGGTTACAAAGAGTCAGACATGACTTAGAGGCTGAACAACAACAAAATCATTGGTATATGGAAGCTGTCTTTACAGTGAAAATTGACACTCCAGAGTTACATGTCTGAAACATGTAACCTTACTGAATTCCATGTTTCCTGTATATCCACAAGTATCAGCCTGGGATTTTCAACTACAAGAGCCCACTTACAAGGCAAGAGGAGGCTTAAGAAACCCACTGCAGGGAGTGACAGGGTGGGGAGGAGGGAAGGGCTTCTCAAGACCATGGGAGAAGTTCAATCTTAAGTAGAAGATGAAAGTCATTGAGAAACAAAGAACAGCCAAGTGGTCCCTATTTTCAGTCTTGAGTTTATTGGTCAAGTTAAAGCCTCTGATATAATCCTACTACCAAAAAGAGACAGTTTGTAGTGCTTCTTAGAGAACAATGAACACTCAAGATCAACCTCAATAGCAGGGCTCTAATATTTTAATTTATTTCAGCTTAAAGTCTTAGCAACCAGTTTTTTTCACTCATATGCAAAGTCATTTCTCAGTGCACAAGCATGCCTATGAGTATTGATCTACAAAGATCTAAATGCTGGTGTAATGAGTGCTGAGAAATACTTTTATCTAAGAAAAGAAATCAATGTGATATAAAATAAACGGTTATGACAAAAAACAAAAACAAAATTTTATCAGTTAAAATAATATTGATAAACCACTAGTAAGATAGATAAAAAATAAAAAATTCAAAGTACTTATATCAGGAATGAAAAAGACATTACTAGAGCTCCTATAAACATTAAAAGATGAACAAGTTATTGATGTGAAAAATTTTCTACCAATATATCTGACTCAGACAATAAAATTTTCTGAAAAAGACAAATCAAAACAGGAGATCTGAATAACTTTATATCTTTCAAGGAAATTGAATTCTTTAACTGAAATTATTCCACAAAGAAAACTCCAGCCTGGATTACTTTACTAGTTAATTCTATCAAACATAAGAATAGAATTCTTGACTAAGAAATAAACAAACTCTAAAAATGAAGGGAAATGAAACATATCCTTTCTTGCTTTATGATACCAACCTGATAAAGATACATCAAGAAATGATAAATGTAGAGTAGCATTTTCATTATCTAAGGACAACTTTACTTAATAATAAAATTATTACAAAAACATTAGCAAATCACACCCAGCTATATATAAAATGCATAGTACCTCTTGATGAAGTTGGTTTTACATCAGAAGTGCAAGATTAGTTTAAAATTACAATAAACTAAATCTAATTAATTAAAGGAGGAAAAAAGAACTCAAGCAACATAGAAAATATGTTTATTAAAATCAGACACTGATTCAATATTTAAAAAACCAACAAACCAGAAATAAAAGTTAACTCTCTAATCTGATAAGTAACATCTAAAACAACAACTAGAACTAACACCTACAAGATGGCAAGAGTATCCAATTTTATCATTTCTATTCAGCATGGTGGCTAGAAATCCCAGCTAGTGCAATACGAGAATAAATAAAAAACATAAGATTAAAAAGTAAGAAACAAACTATTCCTCTTTATAGACATATGGTTATTTATATACAACATCTTAAATCATCATCAGAATAACTACAGACAGGTTGGGCAGAAGAAAGATACGGATTTAAAAGCACAGACTTTCAGCTGCAAAAGGAATGAGTCACAGGTTTGAAATATACAATATGGGAAATATATTCTATAATTATCAATATCCTTATATAGTGATAGATGGTAATAAGACTTACCATGGTATTCAATTTGAAAAGTATAGAAATATCAAATAACTATGTTGTATAATAGAAACTAACATAGTATTGTAAAACAATCATACACCAAAAACAAATACACTCATAGAAATGAGATTAGATATATGGTTACCAGATGCATGGGATTGGGAGAGGGAAAATGGATGAAAGCAGTTGAAAGATACAAACTTCCAGTTATAAAATAAATAAATACTAGGGTTAAAATGTACACATGATAAGTATAATGAACACTGCTGTATTTTACACATGAAAGCTGTTGAGAGTAAATACTAGGAGTTCGCTAAGCAAGGAAAAAAAATTTTCTATTTCTTTAAACTTTGTATCTATATGAAATGATGGATGTTCACTAAGCTTATGTCATGATTATTTCATGGTGTATGTAAGTCATATCAGTATACTGCACACTTTATATATTTCAAGTACATTTCAATAACACTGGGAGAAAAATATAAAATTAAAAGAAAATAATAATTACAGACATACCTTGTTCTACTGTGCTTTACTTTATAGAACTTCACAGACACTATGTTTTAACAGAAGGAAGCTTGTGGCAACCTTGCATTGAACAAGTGTGTTGGTGCCATTATGATATTTTTGATAACTTTTACAGTATTTCAAAGCCTCCACCAGCAAAGCAGGTTATAACATTTTACAAAGGAAGGCTCAGAAAACTGTTAGTATTTTTTAGCAATAAAATATTTTTAAGCAACCCATAATGCTATTGATACTTAAAAGACTACCATATAATGTAAGCATAACTTTTAAAGATACTGGGAAACCAAAAGATGTGAGTGACTGGCTTTATTGGCATATTCACTTTATTGTGGTGGTCTGGAACCAAACCCACATGATCTCTGGAGTATGTCTATACTAGACTTTATAAAATGGTCTTAGGACATAAGGTAAATACTGAAATGTGAGTGATAAAAGGTTAAAAATGAAATGAAAATTAAAGTATAAAATATTTCATTTATAGTGGCACTAAGATCACAATACTTAGAAATACATTTAATTTCAATATTGAAAATTATAAAATTTGTTGAAATAAACTAAAGATCTACATAAATAGAGAGATGTGCCAAGTTCATGGAATATTTAATATTGTTAAAATGGCAATTTAGTCCATGTATTTAGAGATTCAATGAAATGTTAATTGTAATCTCAGCAATATTTTATAGAAATTAGTAAACTGACTCAAAAATTTATATGGATATGCAAATAACCTAGAATAGATAAAACAATCTTGAAAAGGAAGATTAAAGCTATCAGCTTTATGCTGTCTGACTTTAATATGTACTAAAAAGGAACAGCAATAGAGATGGGCAAAGGAGTAAATGTACATCAGTGGGATAGACTACATCAAGGATGGCCAAATTAGTCTGTAAAGGAACCAACAGTAATATCTTAGGCTTTGTGGAGCACACGTGGGATATCTGTTGCTGCTTCTTTTCATTTGACAATATTTTAAATATGCATTAACCATTATCAGTCTCTGGGTCATACATACGACTATGAGTCGTAATAAATATGACTATGAGTCATAGTTTGGCAACTGCTGGAATAGAGACAAGAAATAGACCAAGAGTTGCTTCATGACAAACACTTTGAAAGAATTCAGTAGAGCAAGGAAAATCTTTTAAGCAAATGGTATTGGAACAACTGGGTATCCGTAGGAAAAACAAAATTTAACCTCAGCCAGTGCCTCTTCCAAACAGAAGAATTAATTTGAGAAGGGCCAAGGCAAAAATCCAAAGCATTATGAAGAAAACAGAGGAGAGTATCTTTTCATCCTGAGACAACAATTTTTAGGCAGCACATAAGAGCAACAACAATAAAAGAAAACAGTGATCAATTTAGACTTCCATCAACATTTAAAACTTACAGTTTTTAAAAGACTTCTCTATATAAACCATACACTACTAGGTAATATTTGCAAAACATATCTAACAAATAACTTATACAATAATATGAAACTCAACTCAGTCATGTCCAGCTCTTTACAACCCCATGGATGTAACCCACAAGGCTCCTCTGTCCATGGAATTCTCCAGGCAAGAAAACTGGAGTGGGTAGCCATTTCCTTCACCAGGGGATCTTCCTGACTTAAATTGAACTTGAGTCACTCTAGTTGCAAGCAGATTCTTTACTCTCTGAGCCTCAGGGAAGCCCACTAAACTCAACTCAATAATACAAAAACTTTTTAAATGGAGTAAGGAATTGATAGAAATTTCATGAATAGAGGTGTATGAATGGCTAATAACCACACACATTGCTCAATATCCATTAATACGACATTTTTAAAGAAGCAAAGCTAGTCTATAGTAAAAGCCAATCAGTGGTTCCTTGGGGGAAGAATGTAGGAAGGCATGGCTACAAAGGGGTACATGGGAATTCTTCATAGTAATTTAAATGTTTTGTATTTTGATTGGGATGGTAGTTATGTATATTTGTCAAAATTGCATAAGTAATGTTTCTACATTTCAATGGAATAAATTTAACATCAATTTGCCACAACAATAATCACATGATGGATGAGGAACAGGTGAAGGTATGGTTGAAAAAATAGCAGAAAACTGATCATTGTTGAAGCCAGATACTGGGTAGTTGAGGGTTCATTATGACATTCAATTTACATTATTTATATTTGAAGTTTTAAGACTCTGCAATTGAGAAGTATTGGTTACATAGTTTTGCTGGAATACTAGATCCTTCTGGATTTTTACTCAAAGAAAACTCCACAAAGGTGATATATCTTTCATCCAGAAAATAGTACTACAATTATCCACTTGTGTCACTAAGGTAAACAAACGCTCCAAGGTTATTTTTTTTCTTCCCTGAATATGAAATTAACTTCCAATTTATTTTGCTAAAGAAGACAACGAGCCAAAGAGCAAAGAAAACAGAAAACTTACTTTCTGGAAGACAATTCTAAGTAGTGCCCTTCACTGTGTTTAGGAACATAACTGCTGCTGCTGTTGCTAAGTCGCTTCAGTTGTGTCTGACTCTGTGCAACCCCATAGATGGCAGCCCACCAGGCTCCCCATGTCCCTGGGATTCTCCAAGCAAGAACACTGGAGTGGGTTGCCATTTCCTTCTCCAGTGCATGAAAGTGAAAAGTGAAAGTGAAGTCGCTCCGTCATGTCCAACTCTTAGAGACCCCATGGACTGCAGCCCACCAGGCTCCTCTGTCCATGGGATTTTCCAGGAAAGAGTACTGGAGTGGGGTGCCATTGCCTTCTCTTAGGAACATAACTAGCTGTGTTTAAAGCTAACTCATACATGCTTATTCTCTTTGTGTATGGAGATGCATGATATAGAAGTTTTAATGATGTTAACAACATGATACTATTTAGCCACAATAGTATACTTTCCTCTTTTAAAATTGCTGTCATAAAGCTGAGCATCACATAATGTCTAAATATATAGTGACAAACATATAATCTCATTACACGTCACAAAAATGATTATCCCATTTCTGTAAAATATGCACCAGCATCATTTTGCATTAAAACAGACTGTACATTTAATTTTAATAAATTATCTAATATTTTTCACAACCCAAAATGATTTTAAAAAGGAAATCTGTAATTTCCATGAGTGTTAACATATTGTTTCATGTTATTTGGACTCCAGTTATATCACCACGTATGAGACAGATGGCAATATGCCAGCCTGTGACAGACTTGGCGAATGCACATAGCCACATCTCACAATATTTATTTTTGACCACCTTCTTTGTATATGTTTCTAAAATGCATAATCTGGGAAGCTAAAAACTATACTTAAAATATTCAACTGCAGATAGAAATCTATGTATGATTGAATTACTCCAACACGATATATTTTGGATCAGACATCGTTTGGAATGAATAATATAGGGAAAAGTAGATGTTAGATGGAGAAGGCAATGGCACCCCACGCCAGTACTCTTGCCTGGAAAATTCCATGGACGGAGGAGCCTGGTAGGCTGCAGTCCATGGGGTCGCCAAGAGTCCGACACGACTGAGCGACTTCACTTTCACTTTCATGCCTTGGAGAAGGAAATGGCAACCCACTCCCGTGTTCTTGCCTGGAGAATCCCAGGGACAGGGGAGCCTGGTGGGCTGCTGTCTATGGGGTCACACAGAGTTGGACATGATCCAAGCGACTTAGCAGATGTTAGACATTTGTTTTTGTAGGTATGGACTAAAGCAGAAATGAGTTAGTAACTGTGGCAGCAGCTTTCTGACTCTACTTTTCTGGATCATAGCAAAGAGAATTTTCCATAGTGGTCCAGTTTTGTTATAGTTTTGCAACTTGTTCCTAAAAGGCCAAAACAGATTCTACTTCTCTTGTCTTTTCAGTGATCATATGTGAGCTATTTCCAGTATTGAAGAAATTCCTTCTGCTTAAAGAAACTAGAGTGCATTCTATTTTTGCTTTTCTGTTTTTTTTTTTTTTTAACAAAGGTCCCTGACCAGTATTATAGACTTCACACAAAACTATTTCATTGAAGATTAAGTAGAGGTAGAAGAATCTTTCCCTAGGAACATATGATACGAAACAAAGCCAACAATCTTGCCAAAGTACTGCAGGAGAACTAGGAGTAGTTGGCCCCTGCTATATGGAAACCAACCTCATACTCAAAATTCTGTAGTACAATTTACTGCTACCACCACTTGTAATATGTTCAACTAATTTTTTAGTCATAGTGAAACCATCTTCCATTTCCTATCTCCTATTCAGTTTTGTTCACACCTTGTGGGAATCCCACAATTATAATTCTCCTATGTAAAGAATTACAATAGAATTTAGACAAAATTTCAGCTATTAATCAGGAGAACAGACCTGGGTTAATAATGAGGCCATAATTTCTGCTACTCTGAGAATGTGAAAAGGAATGAGTGTGAAGAAGAGTTTTCTGCATGCGTATCTAGTTCATGCTAATATACACACAAACCTGAGGGGGAAACTGGGCATAGCTTTCCTTTTTGATTGCTTAAAATTACATCGCAGTTCTCTAACTTACATTTCTTAACAAAACAAGTCAGGATGCAGAATGATCATGGCTTTGAATTTGGCCATAACGTTTCATTTATTTCTTTTAGACTTTCCTTGACTGTGAAGCTCTGGCAGCTAGAGTTCAAAGGCAATTATATATTCAAAGAAATTACTTAGCTGGGAATATTCGAACAGAACTCGATGGGTTTAATAATTCTTGTAGATATTATAAAAGCTTTGAAATGCTAGCATTTATGTAAATAATTGCACAGAAACATGTTTCTTTTGCAATAAATTATTCAGAGTCCTGTTTTTATCTATTTCTGAATAGTCTTGTTCAGTTTTTGATGAAACTCACAATATACAAATTTTCTAAGGAAAATGGAAACAGGAAGCCTTCTGAAGATATAATAATATGATTACCTTTACTTTCAAACCCTGAAGGTAGGCTCCTGCAAGTTAGGCTAGGATGTAAATTTTAGTGAGGATTCTATTAGAAATGCAAAGGCAACAGTCACTTTCAAAATGACAGACCCACAGTGAGTAAAAGAAGATAATGAGTCTGGCTGGGCTGGCATTGTGGAAATAGGGCTCTGATTTGCTGCTCAACAGTTGTCTCTGCAGGCTTCAGTTATTGGAATAGTTGGTGTAGTGTCGCTTTACAATATAGCTAGTATAACTTGAAAAGAAATTATATATAGAGTCTAAGTGTGTGTATTTCTATGCATGCACGCATGGGCATGCATGTACTATGAAAAACTTTGAAAGTCTTTCAAAGGAAAAGTTCCTGGCCTCATCAGGAAGTGGATGATCCAGGTTGAACAATGCTGATGGGACAGGTTGTGGGTCATTAATAACAGACTATTTAACCATAAACTTGCTTGCATTTCCAATTACAGATAGGCCCTACTATGCTTCGGAATTGAGGTACTGGAGTCTCTTTTTTGGCAGATTTTAGACACCAGTTTCTGTTATATATTCAGATCACATTTAGTTAGAAAATCAAAATCGAAAGAAATATAAATGACTACCATAGCCTCATTCATTTTTTAAGATGAAAACAGACTAATGAAACTATAGAGCATGGTTGAGAAAATATTATTTAAGTCTATAAGATCTAGATTCAAACTGCTGGGTTTGAATCTCAACCCTATTAATCACTAGAAATGTGATCTTTGGTAGGTTACTTAATCTCTGTATCCATGGTGTCTATATTTGCAAACTGAAAATCATAACTTCACGCATAGAGGTCCTTCTCTTGGCACTGTATCTGGAACAGTACTTAATAAATGTTGGCTGTTATTACAATAATAAAATATCAGTGTGTTTCTGGATAACTACCAAAAGTTTTCACACGAGACTAGACTGTAAGTTTCTCATTTATAAGAACTGCTGTGAATTTTTTTCACTTCTGGATCCTCAGTAGCCAAGAAAATGTCTCTTATAGCAGTCACATAAAAAGCTTAGCTGAATTGATATGACTCATTAGAGAAACTGATACTGAGTCCACCATGGCCATAGCTTCAGTTTACTTTGATTAGACCATTTATTTTATTCTCTTTTACTGTCTTCTGCTTCTACTTTAGCTAATGATAACAAGAGAGTGTGCCACATTGACCTTTCTCCTCCTTGGAGCTCAATCTGTTGTTTATTTTCTGCTTCTACTTAAGTTACTGATAGTAGAGTTATTCTCTTGAATTGACCATTTGGTTCTTTGGGGCTAAAGCTTTCCTTTATTCATTTCTAATAGTAGCCAAGGGGTGTGACTGAAATGGTCAAACAAGAAAAGCTTTAAGGCAGTAAGTAGAAATGTGTTTGCTGGTGATAAAAGGCATGTGATTAGCAAAAAAATAAAGACTTAGAAACTCAGAGAGATAAAGGTTAGTAACTGAAGAACAAAAGTAAGTGAAAGTGTTTGATAAAATTCAAAATAAATCTCTAATTTTTATATATATATATATATATATATATATATATCTTCTATGGGTGCTTCCCTGGTGGCTCAGTAGTAAAGAATCTGCCTGCAATTCAGGAGACCGGGGTTGATCCCTGGGTCAGGAAGATACCTTGGAGAAGGAAATGGCAACCCACTCCAGTATTCTTGCTTAGGAAACCTGATGGATAGAGAAGTCTGGTGGGCTACAGTCCATGTTACAAAGAATTAGACATGATTGAGAAGCTGAGTACAAACAAAACATACATAGGATGTATGCATCTCTTTAGTGAAATAGGAGTTACTAACCAACTTTGAGGCTTCTTTGGTAGCTCAGCTGGTAAAGAATCTGCCTGTAATGCAGGACACCATGGTTTCATTCCTGGGTTGGGAAGATACCCTGGAGAAGGGGATGGTATTCTTGCCTGGAGAATCCCCACGGACAGAAGAACCTGGCAGGCTACAGTCCATAGGGTCACAAAGAGCTGGACATGACTAAGCGATCAAGCGCAAATGAACTTCCGCCCTTGTGGGTCTGCTTTAAAGTCATATCTTTAAAATGATCTTCACCAGAATTGTTTCACAGAAAAATTGACCTGTGCTCTTAGAGATTTCTATAAAATTCCCAAAGATTCAGCAAAGTATTCCAGACAAATTCAACCTGGGGGAGTTGGACAAGACACCTCAGTTCTCCCCAACTCCTCAGGGGACATATACGAAAATCAGTTGTGATAAATGGTGCTCTGACTGTCCAGGATGAGTTCCTTTCAGTTCTCAGATTACCTATCCTCTTATACCCTTGAACATCAATCTGTAAGACTATTATTAGTGCCTATTACTTGAAAAACTGCCTTTATCAAGCCACTTCACCTACCTCATCCAGGTTCCAGATACAAACCTTATTGTGTTACATTGTTTGGATGAAGCACAAGCTGGAATCAAGATTGCCAGGAGAAATAATAATCTCAGATATGCAGATGACACCACACTTATGACAGAAAGTGAAGAAGAACTAAGAAGCCTCTTGATCAAAGTGAAAGAGGAGAGTGAAAAAGTTGGCTTAAAGCTCAACATTCAGAAAACTAAGATCATGGCATCTGGTCCCATAACGTCATGGGAAATAGATGGGGAAGTAATGGAAACAGTGAGATACTTTATTTATTTGGGCTCCAAAATCACTGCAGACAGTGATTGCAGCCATGAAATTAAAAGACACTTGTTCCTTGGAAGAAAAGTTATGATCAAACTAGGAAGTATATTAAAAAGCAGAGACATTACTTTGCCAACAAAGATCTGACTAGTCAAAGCTATGGTTTTTCTAGTAGTCATGTATGGATGTGAATGTTGGACTATAAAGAAAGCTGAGTGCTTTTGATGCTTTTGAACTGTGGTGTTGGAAAAGACTCTTGAGAGTCCCTTGGACTGCAAGGAGATCCAACCGTCCATCCTGAAGGAAATCAGTCCTGAATATTTATTAGAAGGACTGATGCTGCAGCTGAAACTCCAATACTTTGGCCACCTGATGCGAGGAACTGACTCATTTGAAAAAACCCTGATGCTGAGAAAGATTGAAAGTGGGATGGGAAGGGGACAACAAAGGATGAGATGGTTGGATGGCCATCACCGACACAAGGGACATGCATTTGAGTAAACTCCAGGAGTTGGTGATGGACAGGGAGACCTGGCATGCTGCAGTCTGTGGGGTCACAAAGAGTCAGACATGACTGAGTAGCTGAACTGAACTGAACTGTCCACAGCTTATTAAGACATTATAAAGATTAGATCATACTTATGTGTCAGCATATTACATACCCATAAGAATGCACAACCCATTGATATGTACCATATGTGCCAGGCCAAGGAAGAAACAAATTCAGACCTAGTCATAACCTTAATACTTGCTTACTCACTGTGAGTTCCATGAGAGAAGGAACTTTCAGCATAAAATCACTAGCAACCTTGAAGCTTAACACACTGCCTAAAATACAAAATGTATTTTGATTACTTGCTGGATAAATGGTTTTAATACAATACAGCATAGATTTCTAAGCCAAAAGCAAACAGCATTGTTGGTAAGGGAAGAAAAAAAAAAAAAAACCACCTAAGGGGACTTCCAATTCAAATGAAAAAATAACATAATGGCTAATTATTGATACTCTATATATCTATTTTTTTTGCAAGTTTGAGGCCAGTGTTTCTCAAAGTGAAGCCCAAGAACAGTTTGGTCAAAGGCTACCCAGGTTGCTACTTAAAAATTCAGATTTCTGAGACTCTCTGCAAACCCCTGACTTCTAGAACACACACGCATATCAGTTCAGTTCAGTTGCTCAGTCGTGTCTGACTCTTTGCAACCCCATGAACTATAGCACGCCAGGCCTCCCTTTGGATCACCAACTGCTGGAGTCTACCCAAACCCATGTCCATTGAGTCAGTGATGCCATCCAACCGTCTCATCCTCTGTCATCCCTTTCTCCTCCTGCCCTCAATCTTTCCCAACATCAGGGTCTTCTCAAATGAGTCAGCTCTTCACATCAGGTGGCCAAAGTACTGAAGTTTCAGCTTCAACACCAGTCATTCCAATGAACACCCAGGACTGATCATCTTTAGGATGGACTGATTGGATCTCCTTGTTGTCCAAGGGACTCTCAAGAGTCTTCTCAAACACCACAGTTCAAAACCATCAATTCTTTGGTGCTTCGCTTTCTTTATAGTCCAACTCTCACATCCATACATAACTCCTGGAAAATCTATAGCCCTGACTAGACAGACCTTTGTTGACAAAGTATTGTCTCTGCTTTTTAATATGCTTTCTAGGTTGGTCATAACTTTCCTTCCAAGGAGTAAGCGTCTTTTAATTTCATGACTGCAATAACCATCTGCAGTAATTTTAGAGACCCCCAAAATAAAATCAGCCACTGTTTCTACTGTTTCCCCATCTATTTGCCATGAAGTGATGGGACCGGATGCCATGATCTTAGTTTTCTGAATGTTGAGCTTTAAGCCAACTTTTTCACTCTCCTCTTTCAGTTTCATCAAGAGAGTCTTTAGTTCTTATTCACTCTCTGCTATAAGGGTGGTGTCATCTGCATAGCTGAGGTTATTACTATTTCTGCCATACACATACATATGCATAGATATGCATAGAATATATACTTATACACACATTAACAGCTCACCTCCAACCCAAATCCTTTCAGCAGTCATACTGTATGCAATACACATTTTTCTCTCAGAACTTCTTGACTTTTCTCCAATATTGAGTCAACACTTGTACATATAGCTCTACCTTTAAGTCCTTTATTTGTGCTTGTTTTTGCTTTTGAACATTTAGATGGAGCAAGTAGGATTTGATGCTTTAACTATCTTGACCAGACTCGTTGTTTTACTTGTTCAAACTTTTTTTACTTTGCTCAATTCAATATTGTTCCAAAAATTTAAATGTGAATTTCTGTTCCATATTATGAAAGTGTTTCCCAAAACCTTAGTAAATTCCTGACTCATGATATTCTACTTAGTAATGAGTTTCTCTCCTTTAATACAATTGATTTGTATTCTGATAAACACTATCAACATTGCAATTATTTCTCCCCAACCATCAATTTCCCTTAAGCAGAATTTTACTAGAAACAGCTTTATCCTGCTGGGGATAATCAGAAAAAGTGGTGATAGGGGAATGAATAAAGAAAAGAATATTCAAAGCAGATGGCAGAGCAATAGTATAGATTTTTACCCTACATCCTCAGAAGAGCAAAAGGCATTTGGAGTACAGCCAGTATGGACAGGCCTTCCTGTGGCTGTAAGGAGGAGAAGAGTAGATGTGTGTTCATGGTGTTTAAAGAGTGTCTCTCTTTGCAGCTATTTCTCTAGGACCCTAAGGGAATAACAGGTGTAAATCAACCACTGTGAGATACAAAATTAAAGGTATGAACAGAATCTGACCAGGAGGAGCAAACTCAATATGCATGCTGTTTACATAGAAATTTTGAGAAGCTTCTGGCTGATGATAAGTGATAGGTACACAGAAAATAATTACAGGAAAGGTGTAAAATTAAAACATGCATAGTTTTCTTTTCATATA
>SJYA01002953.1:0-20488 GCA_006410615.1 Neotragus moschatus
TGTTAAGATTTTCCATTTCTTCCTGGTTCAGTTTTGGAAAGTTGTACTTTTCTAAGAATTTGTCCGTTTCTTCCACAAGTGAAATGAGATTAATGAACTGTAGCTTCTGAGGAGACTTTCACAGTAGCTATGCTACTCAGGAAAGATGCTTTCTGTTCTCAGGCAGGTGAGTAAAATACTAAAGGACCTCCTTTAAGATATAATAATAATGGTTAAGATTTATTAAATGTTTATCATAAAATGCACGTCTTAACTCTTCATGGCAAACTTATGAGGCAAGTTCTATCATTATTTCCATTTTACAAAAGAAAAAATGTATCAACAAAGAGCAATTCCATAGCTTCTCATAAGCCAGAGATAATAAATGATTCAGTGGAGATTCAAATCCAAATAGCCTGACTTGACACCCCATAACAATTCCCATGCCACAGAGCTGTTCAAAAGTTATTCTAGAAGCCAACATAAAATGATAAGAATGGGTCAAACCTCATTACAATGAAATCAACTTAAAGTTCAAGGCAATTAATTCTCCCCCTTGAAGGAAGCAGCCTTTGGAGGGAAAGAAACAATATATATACATATATGTGTGTTATTTTTTTTTCCCTGAATGTACCACCATCTTCTCTACTAGAGTTTTGCTACTTTTTGTCATGGTGGAGAAATATCCATTCATCCTCAGGAACTACTAAACTGAAAATAAAATACGGTTCAGGAAAGAAAAAATTCAGGGTGCAAGTGCCAGTATAAATTCTTCTCAATATAGTAGCATCAATTCTTTCTTCAGACATAGACATATGTAACCAGAAAGTAGAAGTGGCAATGAAGTATCACTGAGAAAGGGTAATCTCTAGAAGAAAACCTGGACATGGGCGCAGAGAGAACAAGAATTTCAATGGGGACAACTTTTCTGAGGTGGAAGTTATTTCTTTTCCTTTCTTTCTTTCTTTTTTTAATGCTCTAAAGTATAAACTAGAAAATAATAAGGGGTCTGCACTCATCTCTACTTTTAGGAAGAAGATAAAATTATTTAATTACCAATTTCCTTCTAGGCCACATAAAACATTTAATTTCAAAGCGATAAGCATATCAATTTGCCTGGTATATTTAGTCATGAGTTTCTTTCTTTATGAAAAGCAATACAACTTTAAAATGCTATGTTCTTATTTTTTTATTTAGAATTTTGCTTTTAACTTTGATTTTAATGACTTTTAAAATAACCTGTCACTTGCTGTGTCTTCTCTTATGATATAACTCCTTGATAAAGGTTCTATTTTCCTCTGATTCTCAAACATTAATGCAATTTTCTCAATTTTTTTTTCAGAATTAGCACCATCCAACCCTATAAGTATTATTGGTCAAGGGGAATTCATTTGGCCCAGAATCATCTTTACAGTAAATTCCCTTGCCCCCTACCCTCACCAGAAATAATGTCTATCTGAAGAAGGGCTCCAACTATAAAAGACTATATGCTTTATTTCTGACGGGAGCAGAGAGAGAAGAGGTGAACAGCCAGAGCCAGACATGAATGGAGATGGATCCTTACGACAGCATATTGTCCAATGTAAAAGTACCAAAGAGTTATACAAATACCCAGTTTAATTACTGTCAGTCAGTTAGCGTTGTTTAAAAAAATCAGTGACAACAAAGAGAAGATTGAGATGGCAGGAAGTTACATAAGAAACTCTTCCTTCAACTGGACTTCCAACGCATTAGAAAACTCTTGAAAAACTTGGGAGAAGAGGTATTCCAGAACCACATCACCCTCCGCCTTATACAAATATAAGCATCTTCTAAGTTGTCCATAAGCTTTCTTAAACCTTCTCTTGATTGAAAGGGGAAAGGAAAGAAGAAAAGTAAAATCTACTTCAAATTTCTGTTCTCTTAAAACTTACATTCTAGTACTGAGACATGTAATATAAGTACATAAAATAAGTAAAAATAAATCTATAATATAATCTCAAATAGTTAAATATACAAAGAAGGTTAAAATTTACAATAGGGTAAAAACTTGTAAATATTTAAATATTTAAGAAAGTTCCTAATATCTTTATTAAGATCTACTCTATTAGATCTACTCTATCTTTATTAGACCTACTCTATTCTTTATTAGATCTTTTTAAGATCAAGAAAGATCTTTCTGAAAAGGCAACTTTGTAATAAGTCTGAGTAAGTAAACAGTCATCTTTGCAGAGCCTCTAGAGATCTTCCCACAAAACATGACTGCAAGGGCAGAAGTCCTGAGGCAGGAATGAGTTTAGCTCATTCGAAGTAGAACCAGAAAGAAGCTAGTATTCTGCTGAGTTGATCAAGGAAGAAAACATTATGAGATTAAAATAGAAAGGTAAGTTGATGTTATTCTAAGAGCTATGGGAAGACTCTGGGAAATAAAGAGAAATATGACTGAATTGTATTCTTTGGATATCCTCTAAATTCCCAACATACTTCTGAGTGGCTTGAGTGATTTCTTTGCTCTAAGGATAAGATAGATTTCATGTCCTCTTTGCATGGATATTTTATATAAAAGGGAATAGGTAGATTATAGAAAGTCTACAAGTAAAAGCAGAAACTCTAGGAGCTGATGTCTTGAGTTGGATTAGGATGGAAGATGTGGAGACTGAGAAGTGGGCCAACTGATGATCTATTTTAGAAGCATTATGCTTAATATAGGGCTTCCCTCACAACTCAGTTGGTAAAGAATCTGCCTGTAATGCAGTAGACATGGGTTTGATTCCTGGGTTGGGAAAATCTCCTTGAGAAGGAAATGGTAACCTACTCCAGTATTCTTGTCTGGAAAAATCCCATGGGTCACAAGAGTCCAACATGTCTTAGTTACTAAACGACCACCACCACCATGTTTAATATAGATATAGAAGGCTGAAAGAAAGTGTAGAATCAAGGATAATACAATATCTCCTTTTGAGCATCAGGAAGAATGTTGATGCCCTTAAGTAGAACAGCAAAGATTGGGGAAAAATGGGATGAATATGAGGGTGGATAGGTATAGTTGGTTCACTTTGTTACATGTTACATTTCAGGTAAATATAATGCATTTAAGTACAACAATGCATATTATGGATCATTAAAGCATTGGGAGATCAGTTTGGAGGATGTGATTGGGATTTTTTAGATGAATAGAGTAGAAATGCAAGATTTTATCACATGTAAGTGAGAACAATTTTGTTTTGTGTTTTTGTTTCAATTATGAGTTCATATATTTCTGTACAACAGATCACAATGTAAAATGTGTTTCTTACCTTGGGTCACAGTCAAAGAAAGTTTGAAAACTCCTGATCTGGGAAGAACTTAAAATAGTGAAGGGAAAAAAAAGCCAAGCATAAAGTTCTAAGGCCCCTTGTCACTGAAAGTAGAAGTCAGCAGCAAATACAGTAGGATGAAAACCAAGGGTCTGTAGTTCAGTTTCTGACATACTGCATGTATATGGGCTGAAACTAAACAAAACCACCTAGTATGAGCAAAATTACCATGCATGCACTAGGTTATCCTCACTTTGCAAATGAAGATAACTTCTCAGATCAGTGAATTTATGCTAAGTCACTTCAGTCATGTCTGAGTCTTTGCGATCCTATGGTCTGTAGTCTGCCAGGTTCCTCTGTCCATGGGATTCTCCAGGCAAGAATACTGGAGTAAGTCGTCATGCCCTTCTCCAGGGGATCTTCTTGACCCAAGGATCAAACCCACATCTCTTAGGTCTACCTGTCTACCTCTATTGGCAGGTGAGTTCTTTACTTCTAGTGCCACCTGGGAAACATGTCTCAGATCAGAGTTTTACCCAAAAAAGAAGATTGAAGAAATAGACTCTCAGATTAAAATCTTCAGTTGTTCCCACAACACAGAAGCACACTGGAGAATTTAGGGGGTACCTAGAAAGTGTCAGAAGGCCAAGAACACATTATCTGCCTACCTATGGAACTTGTACTGTTGTGGTATTCATAGTTATTGTACAATTTTTTACAAGTTCCTCTGATTTTGATATTACTATGTGGGTGGAGGATTTGTGTTTGTTATTATATCCTAGCTACTATAGATGACAGATTGAGCATCTCAGCTTTCACTTTTGCTTTTAAATCAGAGGCAACCATATGCTACTTTTCAATGATGACGTTTTCCAGTTCTGTGGAAGTGATTCTCTGAATTTATGTAAACTTCATGATATTTAAAAAGTAAAGTGCTTATATACACTCTGTGCTTATATACACTCATGGTTGATGCATGTCAACGTATGGCAAAATGAATACAGTATTGTAAAGCAAAAAAAAAAATTAAAAAAAATTAAAAGTAAAGAAATATAGTCAGTTTGAACTGTGGTCCATGTTAGAATACAACAAATGCACAATCAATTTGATTGAAGATTATCTCCAAACTTCTAAGACATTTCTTAATAAGCTATGGTTATTTCATGAGAACTTTCTCTAGTGCTCAGCTGATGATTTAGTGCTAAATAGATAAGTCAGATTCTAAATCAAATCTCTAGAATGAGAAAGTATTCTGGCTAGTTTGCAATCCATCTGAATCATTCATCCAGTTAATGCCCAAATTATCAATTACCGTTCTTGTCGGAACAGGTTAATTCAGCTTTAGCTTCTAGTTTAAACTTAAAAACTGGAACTCATCCAAAGACTTCAGTTCAGCCACAGTTTTAACCTAATAATACAACATTGCAAGCGGTAAGTAGTCTGGACAAAAAATACAAGGAAATCATGGAAGGAATACCAGATATCATGCTATTCCCTTCCCAACCTTTACTCAGTCTTTAAACATATTGAAATATGAAGTAATTCTTCAATTTAAATCTATGTGTTAATTTTTCTATATGTGGTTAGTCCTGTGCCTGGCCCAGAAAAAAAAATCTTTCAATAAAATATTGCTGAATATGTGAGTAAATGAACAAATGAATGATTAAAAAAGTAAATTTTATGGTTTCCATATACAATGATGTACTTCATAGGATTATAAATTTTAAATGAAAACAGTTAATAATATATTTGATCCCACATCTGTAGATCCCAGTTTTTTAAATCTGTAAAATGAGGATAAGATGGTGCATGCTTCACAATGCTTTTGCAATGATAATCACATTAAATGATTTTTATCTTTTATTCTGTGTATCCATATATCCATTTTTATTATTAAGCTTCTCCATGTGAGGAAACTTGCTGGTTATTTTTAAATACTTCATCATGTTCACTTCAGGGTGTCATAGCCTACTGAGACTTGTCCAAAGTCATAGAGTTGGTGAGAAGGGTAGCTGGGACTCAAACTCAGGACTTAGATTCCCATACCTAAGATTTTCTCAGGTCTAGCATGTCACCATCCCACAGAGTTCAGTTAATCATATAGCTTCTTTTATGACTGCAAAGTCATATTCAATAGCAATTTGAAAAGAAAGTATGGCAGATTGGGAATGGTTTCATTTATTAAATAAATATTGTGTGTGTTACGTAAAATGCACTATAGATACTGAGGATAAAACAGCAAAGAAAATAATATTTCTAGTCTTCAGGATATTTCATTCATGTAAGAGTAATGTCCCTTTATACTTGTATGCTAATTTCATGTATATTCATGCAGGCTAATGGGTCAGGCTCCCAAATCACTGCAGATGGTGACTGCAGCCATGACATTAAAAGACGTTTACTCCTTGGAAGAAAAGTTATGAACAACCTAGATAGCATATTGAAAGGCAGAGACATTAATTAGCCAACAAAGGTCCGTCTAGTCAAGGCTATGGTTTTTCCTGTGGTCATGTATGGATGTGAGAGTTGGACTCTGAAGAAGGCTGAGCACTGAAGAATTGATGCTTTTGAACTGTGGTGTTGGATAAGACTCTTGAGAGTCTCTTGGACTGCAAGGAGATCCAACCAGTCCATTCTGAAGGAGATCTGCCCTGGGATTTCTTTGGAAGGAGTGATGCTGAAGCTGAAGCTCCAGAACTTTGGCCAACTCATGCGAAGAGCTGACTCATTGGAAAAGACTCTGGTGCTGTGAGGGATTTAGGGGCAGGAAGAGAAGGGGACGACTGAGGATGAGATGGCTGGATGGCATCACTGACTCGGTGGGCGTGAGTCTGAGTGAACTCCAGGAGTTGGTGATGGGCAGGGAGGCCTGGCGTGCTGCGATTCATGGGGTCGCAAAGAGTCGGACACGACTGAGCGACTGAACTGAACTGAATGGAACAGGTTCTACTTTAAGTAGGATTGTCAGGTGAGATCTCTTTGAGAATGTGGTGATTCACCACAGAGTTAAAAACCAGAAAGAAGCTAGTAGAACAATACCTCCTCAGAGGGAGTAACTAGGTTGAGGAAAACGCAGTTGACATACTTGAGAGCCAACAGCAGGTCCTCATAGCTGAAACACCTTGAGCAAATAGAAGAGCGAAGGAACTGACGCCACAGCCAAACTACACTGAACCTTGTACACCAACATAAGGATCCCGGATTGTGTCAAATATAAAGAAAAATCTTCGGGAAGTTGAAAAGAAACATGGCATCACCTCACACTCTCTTCTCTCTTCTGCACAGCCTCAGGTATAGTTTGCTCCTCAAAAGATTGGCCCTAAAATAAAATAAAATAATAAAAGAAAGATAGGCCCTGCCTATGAGTGAATCAAGAGAGAGAGACCCTAAAGTCAACTCTGTCATAAAGTGCATTTAGAACAACAATTAAACAACACATTGTCTTGACTTGTGTCTAATTATAGGAAGCCAGGAAAATCTATCTTCTGGCCAAGCAGTGGAGGATTCAACAGCTTAGTCTCTGCCTTGTGAANAGGTTCTACTTTAAGTAGGATTGTCAGGTGAGATCTCTTTGAGAATGTGGTGATTCACCACAGAGTTAAAAACCAGAAAGAAGCTAGTAGAACAATACCTCCTCAGAGGGAGTAACTAGGTTGAGGAAAACGCAGTTGACATACTTGAGAGCCAACAGCAGGTCCTCATAGCTGAAACACCTTGAGCAAATAGAAGAGCGAAGGAACTGACGCCACAGCCAAACTACACTGAACCTTGTACACCAACATAAGGATCCCGGATTGTGTCAAATATAAAGAAAAATCTTCGGGAAGTTGAAAAGAAACATGGCATCACCTCACACTCTCTTCTCTCTTCTGCACAGCCTCAGGTATAGTTTGCTCCTCAAAAGATTGGCCCTAAAATAAAATAAAATAATAAAAGAAAGATAGGCCCTGCCTATGAGTGAATCAAGAGAGAGAGACCCTAAAGTCAACTCTGTCATAAAGTGCATTTAGAACAACAATTAAACAACACATTGTCTTGACTTGTGTCTAATTATAGGAAGCCAGGAAAATCTATCTTCTGGCCAAGCAGTGGAGGATTCAACAGCTTAGTCTCTGCCTTGTGAATGGGACAGCATCCACAAGGCCGGGGAGAAAATGTTGTGAGAGGGCAGTTCAGTTCAGTTCAGTTGCTCGGTCGTGTCCGACTCTTTGCAACCCAAGAACTGCAGCACACCAGGCCTCCCTGTCCATCACCAACTCGCGGAGTTCACTCAGGCTCATGCCCATCGAGTCCATGATGCCATCCAGGCATCTCATCCAAACTCTGAAAGTGGATCCTCCCTTTTTCACTGCACCAAGGTGCTTCCCTCCAGAGTTACTGGATTTACCAAGTTTAGTAAGCATCAATTTTCTCTTTCTCATCTATTTATTTTATTATTTTTTAGATATTTGCAGAATTTGTAATGTTCCTTACTATCTGGATACTGGTGTTTCTGCGATTTGGTTGTTGTTTTCTCAGTTGGTCTTACTAGGGAATTATCAATTTTACTGGTCTTTCCAAAGAATCAATTTATGATGCCAATTTTTCCTTTTATTTCTATTATATTAATTTATGATTTTATCTATATAGTTTATTTCATTTATGTTAATATGCTACATTTTAGAATTTTTGAGATGTGTACTTATATTGTGGATTTTAATCCTTTTTGAATATATTCTTATAAATAAAAAATTTCTTAAAGTATAGGTATCCATACATTTAATTTTGTCATTTTAATTATTGTTCAATTTAAAATATAATCTTATTATTATTTAAACAGCTATCTATTTTTCAAAGTGTATTAGATTTTCTAGATTAGGTTACTTATCTAAAAAAATATGAGCTTTTCTTCCTTATTACTGATATTGTTTATTAATTGCACTTTGATGAAAGAACATACTCAACTTAAGATTTATTAACTTAAGAACTATAACTTAAGATTTATTAACATGTTCTTCATGGCCCAAGTTATAATCAGTTCTTAAAATGTACCATGTGTCCAGAAAATAACACTTGCTCTGAAGTTACTGGTTGAGATGTTCTATGAATACCAATTAGAGGCTGTTTGCTAAATTTCAGTTCAAAACTTCTCTATGTTTTTAGACTTTTTGCCTGTTTGAGGTATAGTTTCTAAGAGAAATCCTTTATTATAATCATGCCTTTGCTTTATTTCTCCTAACCCCATCCATTTCTTGCCTTATATATTAAGACCCTATTATGTATGTACTCATATAAAAAATATTAAATGTTACTGGTGGATATTTTTATCAATGTCAAGTAGTGGTTTTATTGGAAATTATACTTTGACATTACTGTATCAGTTTTCCTTAATGTTTTCATGATATATCTGCTCAATTTTTGCTGTCAGCTTCTCTATATCAAAATATATTTGGTCTTTTCTAGTCAAGACATACATGACTTTTAAAGAATCCACACTGACAATCTCTGTCTTTTATTTGGAAATGTTAGTCTACTTAATGAAATCATTAATGAATTTATATTTAATATTTTTTGCTATTTACTTTGCTTTTTCTGTCCTATGTTATTGTTCCTCATTTCTTTAAATTAATGACTGTTTTTATTATTCCTTTTCCCTCTCTGTTGGCCAGTGAATCCCACTGTTGTTATTTTGCTCTTTACACTAGGTTTCCTTAGAACCTTTACCATTTAACTAGGAAATTCAGTGATTATAGACGACCTTAACTTTTTTCCAAACTGCCAAATTATAAATTATATATATCACGTATATGTTTGTGTAAATCCTACTACATATATTTATGTGTTTAAATACATATTTCACTCTTATTGCATATAGTCAGTGTTTGTATGCTCAATATTGTTTTATAGAGTTAATTTATTCATTAAATCCATTGACATACTCACCTTTTCAATTAATTTTTTTCAATTATATGAGATCATTTAATTTTTGCCAAAACACTTTTCAATATTTCTTTAATGATGTTCTCTTCGTGATTATTGTTTTTTGTTTGTCTTCATTATTTGGCTTTTATTTTGACAAATTATTTCAGTAAGTGTAGAATTCTTGGTTGTCATTTCCCCCAAGGCCACCCTCATTAGACTGCAGATTCACTGGAAACAATCAGCAGATTAAGGCAGGACTTACCACAGTGACCTAGTAAGCCCATGTACATAGATAATAAAAGAGAATGATTAAGACAGAGTGGAGAGAAATCCATGTGCGAGCTTCCCTGTGCTCTATTCATCCTGAGGATTAATGCAGAACACACTCTTTCTCTTACAAACAGCAATGTGTGTATGACACATCTGCCCAGGGGAGCTGATAGGAACCTATGGTTTTTATTAGGACTGGTTACTTTGGCACCGGCTGCCTTGAACATACTAAAATTCCAGGCTTCCAGAAGGAAAGCAGGTGTTCAACATAAAACCATATTATTTTCATTAAAAATTTAGGCATAGTAAACCACTCATCGCAGTTAACTGCTTATGAGGAACATCCTAAAAGCCACATTTCAAAATGCCACCCAAGGGCAAAAGTTAGAGGTAGGCCTTTCTATACATAGTGGTCTCAGGCCTCATATGTTAATTTTTTCTGAACAGTGACAATTATTTTTAATAATTTGTAAATATTATTCCTTGTCTGCCTTCCATTGTTTATGTGAGTTATTAGTATCAATGATCTTCTTTTGAAAATAATATGCTTTTTATTTACATTTAAGATTTATCTCTAAGATTGATCATAATATACTTAGATTGGTTTCATCTACATTCTCTTTTTATGCTTTTATAAATGCAGTGCTTCAAATCTGTTTTTGGATAGCTTCCATCAATCTGAAAAATTTGCAGGCATAACTCTTTACATATATTTTCTCTGTCTAATTTTCCTCTGCTTCTGAAGTTCTATTTATTTATTCTTTGATCTTTATGCCATATATCATCCTATCAGTAAGTACCAAGTTAAAGAAACATCAGTATCAACAACTCACTATTCCTCTGTTAATCCCTCAAAAGTGAAAGTGTAAGTCACATGAATTACAGTCATGTCCAACTCTTTGCAATCCCCTGGACTGTAGTCTATGGAATTCTCCAGGCCAGAATACTGGAGTGGGTAGCCTTTCCCTTCTCTAGGGATCTTCCCAACCCGGGGATCAAATCCAGGTCTCCCGCATTGCAGGCAGTCTTTACCAGCTGAGCTGCAAGTGAAACCTGAAAACCCCTCAAGTCATTACCAATCTCTCAAAGGTAATCACTCTCCTGATGCTTGTGTGCATGTGTGTCTGTCTGTGTGTGCTCAGTCACTCTGCATCTGGCTCTTTGTGACCCTGTGGGCTGCTGCTACATCCATGGGATTCTCCAGGCAAGAATACTTGAGGTGGTTGCTATTTTCTATTCCAGACTATCTTCCTGATCCAAAGATTACCCCAGGTGTCTTGTGTCTCCTGAACTGGCAGGAAGAGTCTTTACACTGTGCCACCTGGGAGGCACTTTTGATGCTTCAGTTCAGTTCAGTCGCTCAGTCAAGGCCGACTCTTTGCAACCCCATGGACTGTAGCACACCAGGCTTCCCAGTCCATCACCAACTCATGGAGCTTACTCAAACTCATGTCCACCAGTCAGTGATGCCATCCAACCATCTCATTTTATGTCCTCCCCTTCTCCTTCTGCCTTCAATCTTTCCCAGCATCAGCATCTTTTCTAATGAGTAACTTCTTTGCATCAGGTTGCCAAAATATTGGAGCTTCAGCTTCAGCATCAGTCATTCCAAAGAATATTCAGGATTGATTTCATTTTGGATTGACTAGTTGGATCTTCTTGCAACTCAAGGGAATCTCAAGAGTCTTCTCCAAAGCCACACTGTTCAAAAGCATCAATTCTTTGGTGCTCAGCTTTCCTTATAGTCCAAATCTCACATCCATACATGACTACTGGAAAAAATGATAGCTTTGAATAGATGGACCTTTGCTGGTAAAGTAATGTCTCTGCTTTTTAATATGCTGTCTAGGTTGGTAATAGGTTGGTCATGCTTCCTAAGCCCCACATGACTTTGCATTCTAGGATGTCTGGCTCTAGGTGAGTGATCACACCATCATGGTTATGTAGGTCATGAAGATCTTTTTTCTCTTGTTCTTCTGTGTATTCTTGCCACCTCATTTTAATATTTTTTGCTTCTGTTAGGTCCATACCATGTCTGTCCTTTATTGTGCCTATCTTTGCATGAAATATTCCCTTGGTATCTCTAATTTTCTTGAAGAGATCTCTAGTCTTTCCCATTTTATTGTTTTCCTCTATTTCTATGCATTAAACACTGAGTAAGTGAAAGAGGAGAGTGAAAAGTTGGCTTAAAGCCTAACATTCAGGAAACTAAGATCATGGCATCTGGTCCCATTACTTCATGTCAAATAGATAGGGAAATAGTGGAAACAATGGCAGACTTTATTTTGGGGGGCTCCAAAATCACTGCAAAATGGTGATTGCAGCCATGAAATTAAAAAAGACACTTCTTCCTTGGAAGAAAAGGTATGACCAAACTAGAAAGGATATTAAAAAGCAGAGACATTACTTTGCCAAAAAAAGTCTATCTAGTCATGACTGTGGTTTTTCCAGTGGTCATGTATGGATGTGAGAGTTGGACTATGAAGAAAGCTAAGCGCTGAAGAATTGATGCTTTTGAACTGTGGTGTTGGAGAAGACTCTTGAGAGTCTCTTGGACTGCAAAGATATCCAACCAGTCCATCCTAAAGGAGATCAGTCTTTGGTGTTCATCGGAAGGACTGGTGTTGAAGCTGAAACTCCAACACTTTGGCCAGGTCATGCAAAGAGTTGATTCATTGGAAAAGACCCTGATGCTGGAAAGTATTGGGGGCAGGAGGAGAAGGGGACAACAGAGGATGAAATGGTTGGATGACACCACAGACTCAATGGACATGAGTTTGGGTGAACTCTGGAAGTTGGTGATGGACAAAGAGAACTGGAGTGCTGTGATTCATGGAGTCCCAAAGAGCCGGACACGATGAGTGACTGAACTGAACTGAACTGACTGAAGGCTTTCTAATCTCTTCTTTCTATTCTTTGGAACTCTGCATTCAAATGTGTTTATCTTTCCTTTTCTCCTTTGCCTTTCTTTTATCTTCTTTTATCTTCTTTTCACAGCTATCTGTAAGACCACCTCAGACAACCATTTAGCCTATTTGCATTTCTTTTTCTAGGAAAGGTCTTGATCCCTGTCTCTTGTACAATGTCATCAACCTCCATCCATAGTATTTAAGGTACTTGGTCTATCAGATCTAATCCCCTTAATTTATTTGTTACTTCCACTGTATAATTGTTCACATTGACTGATGTTTACATCAACTTATTATAGCTTGTTATTGATAATTTTTTTTAAAGTACTCAAATTTCATTAATATACATTAGCTTCTTTTCTGTTTAATTAATGTCAAAATAATGTCAAAACAACAGACTGGTTCCAAATAGGAAAAGGTGTACATCAAGGCTGTATATTGTCACCCTGCTTATTTAACTTATATGCAGAGTACATCATGAGAAACAATGGGGTAGAAGAAGCACAAGCTGGAATCAAGATTGCCAGGAGATATGCAATAACCTCAGATATGTATATGATATCACCCTTATGGCAGAAAGTGAAGAGGAACTAAAAAGCCTCTTGATAAAAGTGAAAATAGAGAGTGAAAAAGTTGGTTTAAAGCTCAACACTCAGAAAACGAAGATCATGGCATCTGGTCCCATCACTTCACGGGAAATAGATGGGGAAACAGTGGAACCAGTGTCAGATTTTATTTTTTGGGACTCCAAAATCACTGCAGATGGTGACTGCAGCCATGAAATTAAAAAACACTTACTCCTTGGAAGGAAAGTTATGACCAACCTAGATAGCATATTGAAAAGCATAGACATTACTTTGCCAACAGAAGTCCACCTAATCAAGGCTATGGTTTTTGCCGTGGTCATGTATGGATGTAAGAGTTGTACTGTGAAGAAAGCTGAGCACCAAAGAATTGATGCTTTTGAACTGTGGTGTTGAAAAAGACTCTTGAGAGTTCCTTGGACTGCAAGGAGATCCAATCAGTCCATCCTAAAGGAGATCAGTCCTTGGTGTTCATCGGAAGGACTGATGTTGAAGCTGAAACTCCAATACTTTGACCACATCATGTGAAGTGTTGACTCATTGGAAAAGACCCTGATGCTCGGAGACATTGGGGGCAGGAGGAGAAGGGGATGACAAAGGATGAGATGGCTGGATGGCATCACGGTCATGAGTTTGAGTGAACTCTGGGAGTTGGTGATGGACAGGGAGGCCTGGTGAGCTGTAATTCATGGAGTTACAAAGAGTCGGACATGACTAAGCTACTGAACTGAACTGAAGTGAATGTCAAAATAGCCATACTAACAATGAAAATAATACTAATTTAATTCTTACTTTTAAATGAGTAAAAACAGGAATAATTTCTCTTTCCATATCCTCCTAGTTTATCCTATATTCACCTCTTTCTTGAATATAATCTATGTCTATCAGCTAAATGAAGTACTATTTACAACACTTATCAGATAATATTGACTCTAAGAAGTGTCACAACTTACTTCAAATTTTATCATCCTGGCACAAGTTATTCTATCAATTCCTTGATCAAAGACTTTTGACAGCTCCCCACAGGCTTCCTAGGTAGCTCAGATGGTAAAAATCTGCCTGTGATGCAGGAGACCTGGGTTTGAATGGCACCCCAACTCCAGTATTCTTGCCTGGAGAATCAAAGGGACAGAGAAGCCTGGCAGGCTATAGTCCATAGGGTTGAAAAGAGTCAGACACGACTGAGTGATTAACACACACACACTACTTTTAAAAGTTCAAACATCTTATACTATATTCACAAGACTAGTTTATGACTCTCCCAAAGATAATCCAGCCTTTTTTCTTGATGCCCAAATTTTCTACTTCCATATCTTGCACCTCAAACTCACATTTATAGAAAATGCTAAATTCCTTAACCTTAGTCTTAAACTTTGGTGATTTAGTCGCTAAGTTGTGTCCCACTCTTGTGACCCTATGGACTGTATCCTGCAAGGCTCCTCTGTCCATGGGATTCTCCAGGCAAGAATACTGGAGTGGGTTGCCATTCTCTTCTCTAGGGGATCTTCGTGACCCAGGAATTGAGCCTGGATCTCCTGAATTGAAGGCAGATTCTTTACGGACTGAACTATGAATAAAGCCCTAGTCTTGCACTTTACATCTAGTTATTTGATTAAGTTGAATATTCTTTTTTGTTTTTATTTTGGTCATTTACCAAGGTGTAATATTAAAATATTACAATCAAATTGTGATTTAACCCTTTGAAAAAGAATATTATTTCTACTGCATGTGAAAATGAAATATTTCTGAGCAGAAGTCATTCTTTTATATCTATATTGATATCTCTATTTGATAAAAATGATGTTGGTATCATATCAAGTACTCAATAAAGAAAAGATTTTGGTATTTAAAATAACTATTTCTTTATTAGTGAAATTTACTTATAATCATAGAGCAAATTCTATTTAATTAATGAGTTTCTAGATCACCTCATCAAATGAGACTATAAGACTCTAGGCTAGAATTGTCTTAACATTATTTAAAAACCTTATATTATTTAATTGCTTTTTAATTTACCCTCAGTTCAGTTCAGTTCAGTCGCTCAGTCATGTACGACTCTTTGTGACCCCATGAATCACAGCTCGTCAGGCCTCCCTGTCCATCACCAACTCCCGGAGTTTACCCAAACTCATGCCCATCAAGTTGGTGATGCCATCCAGCCATCTCATCCTCGGTCATCCCCTTCTCCTCTTGCCCCCAGTCCCTCCCAGCATCAGGGTCTTTTCCAATGAGTCAACTCTACGCATGAGGTAGCCAAAGTATTGGAGCTTCAGCTTCAACATCAGTCCTTCCGATGAACACACAGGACTGATATCCTTTAGGATGGACTGGTTGGATCTCCTTGCAGGCCAAGGGACTCTCAAGAGTCTTCTCCAACACCACAGTTCAAAAGCATCAATTCTTTGGCGCTCAGCTTTCTTCACAGTCCAACTCTCACATAACTTTTAAATTTGACCTTCTCCATGATTGTCTTTGATGTATCAGTTTGAGATAATATACTCGGGAAGTCCATTGAATTTTTCTCAATTCATATGGTCAGCGAGTCTGATTTCTACATTAACTTTTTATCCTCTGAGTTTTGTACATAAAATTACATATTGGTAGAAGTCATTCTTTAATGATGTCTCAGAAAAAGAGAATAAATGGTGAGAATGAGGGGTCATCAATATTTATACTACTTCTTTCATTTATTCTTCTTACCTAGTCACAGAATCCATGTAAGATCTTATTGAATCCAGTGTAAATAAAATGCAAAATAGGTTTTTGAATGTAAGAGTCAACCAGCATTTGCAATAATATGTCAATGTCTTTTTATGGAATTAGGAAGAGGAATCTATGAGAACTGAGAAGATACATTAATGAAGTTTGGTTTTGAAATATGTTTCTTTTCTTTTCTTTCATTACATTTATAGCAAATTATAATAATCACAAAGAATGAATTAAATATTCTAATACAACTGCATATTCTGTTGATTAAATAGGCCAAACATGCAGAAATTGAAGGTCATGTAAGTGTAATTATGTTTAAATCATGTTAGCATCATTAGAATAATTAAATTAAAATTTTTATAGAAATTGTAAATACTTGATAATTCTAATTTCCCTTAACAACTTCATAGTTGAAATTTTATTTTTTATAAGACATACCTATAAATTTGCATCCCAGAAAAAATAATTCTATGTGTATTTGAGAACAAATCCATTTTACAAGAGGTAAATAGCAAACTTCATGCTGGTGAATGGTTATCTTTAATTTGTTATGATGCCTTATGATTAAATCAGAAAGATATGAGATTTTAGCTCACTTTTGCAATGTATAGGGAAAAGCATCATAGCTATTGATAAATATACCATCCATTGTAGTCAGGAAAAATAGCGAGGCCAAATTTTTGTTGATGAAACAAGCTGACAGCTTTTTATGCATTTATTTATGGATACACATTTATGTATTTATGGATACACGTTCATCACTTTAGGAAACTTTTGAAATTATTGGCATGGGAAAAGTGAACAATATTTATTTCAGGTACAAATAATGAAGAAGATATGCATTGAATAATTATTATCAAGTAAGTATTAAAACCAGAAGATATAACTTTAAAGGGACATTTTAGACTCAGAAGTAATTAGTTACAAGCAACAAATTAACTAAAAAGTTATTTTCATGACATAAGATTATATAGTTGAACTAAGTAGAAACATAGAAATCAGATTGAAATTAACATAATAAACTAAAAGTTTAAAAAGAAAGGAAACTACAGAACAATGAAATACAGAGGAAGATGAGAACCATAAAGTGTTGCAAATACTAATGATATGACTTTTTTTCTTCTCAGAAACTTCTCCTTCCCTTTCTTTTTCTGTTCTTTCCTTACTCTCTTTCTCTTTGCCAAAGGCAGTTGTTTTTTTTTTTAAGAAATTTAGTGAAAATTCTCTGTTCAGTCTGAATACTTTCTTAAAATTATTCAGACTTGTGGTTAGCAAGTCAGATGGGTAGATAAATTATTCATGTTTAATTTGTCAAATGGTACACTTCTGTTTTGCCTCTCTTTATATTTACCATTTCTCACTTACTGCATTTGTGTTCTCAGAATGAAATAGTCTGTGAAAGTTGGCTTATAATTGAACACAATATTTCTGATAATATTTAGTTGGAAATATTACTTTAGCAGAACATCTCATATAAAAGTAAGCCTGAGAATGTTTCCTAAAACCTACAATAAATTAATGTTTATATATACCCTAATGGTTTAGAGATTATGTGTCATAATATTACAAATACTCATGTGAACTTATACAATCATAGACATTAAGACTTCACTGTCAACATCTCTATTGTCAAATAGTTGCAAGATCTTTTATTAAAATAATCAAACAGCCAATCAACCAACCAAAGAAATAAATTTATTTCAATAAAAACTTTAGCTAATGTACTAGGGTGCTTCAAGGAAATGAAACTAACACATCTACAGCTTTTTGTGATAAATACAAAGTCGTGCTGTAACTGAGACTGAAAGAGGAGAGAAGTTTGTATTATTTCCATATAACCCAAAAGGCCAGTTGCTAGGAGATACACTAAATTCCCTTCACTAGTCTCATTGAATTTGTGTTGACCCTAAAGGAAGAGGTTAGAACAAACACTGATGGAGCCAATCTCTTGAAAGTTTTCATAGAATTACAGTACCAAAATCATTAGTTCCAGGATCAGAGGACAAAACAGAACATAAGCTTAGGGACAGCACCCATCCCTCAGCAGCTCCGGTGTGAGGGCTTTTGGAATACCAGGAGGCTATACCGCTGGCCTGGGTAGTATTGTTCAGTTCTGAAACACCATCAAGGGCATTGGTTATAGTGAGGCTGTCTTAAGCAGCACTCAGCCTTAGAAAAGTTACCAGATGAAAGTGAATCTAGAAGAGAAAAACAAACTAACAATGAGGAAGGTGTCTTCTTGAAAGAAAGGGGGGAAAAATGTTTTGCCACTGATTTAGCCATGTAAAACTCATCTCATCACCCTTTTCTGGATCTGAAGCTGCTATCTGTAAAAGTGCCATCCATTGTGCATTGGTTAGTGCTACAGAAATCTGGAAACTTATGTACAAAATTATTTTTAAATTTTGTGTTATTTGGGGTTGGGGCACACTGGTCTCCCCACTGGCTCTGAGAAGCCATTATGGTCTGTGGGTTGGCAGTGTGCTGGTCTTATAAAGTTTCTTCCCTACTCAATGCCCACTTTTTGCTGAGGTTTCAGTGAGGTCTGTTATGTCTGCATCCTATAGCTTCATTGGCTTCAAATATATTCTCTTTGATGTGATCTTTTGGGGGGCTGATTGGGAGAAAGAAAAAGCAACAGTGTAATTGTTTTGATATTGAAAATTGATAAATGTTTTTTGAAATAATGAACTAGTCCCTCCAAAATAAATAAATAAATAAACAAAACAAGGTAGATACTGTATCATAATAGAAAAGTGAGCATGTAATAGGTATGCCTGGAGAACTGTGAACAATATTTGGAGTCTTTGAAGGGAAAAGATCATGTGGAAGGGCTGGAGGTCCCTCAAACTTCATTTAAATGTATAACTCTATGAGGCTGAATACATGCTGGATAATCTTTGATAACCATTTATGGCACAAAAGCTGTTTAAAATGTGGAAGTGAAAGTCTTTACAACATTTAGCAAAGACAGAGTGCAAATTCCCTTGCAGATTCTAGAGCTACCAATTCCTATTTACTGAATAGTGAGGTTTCAGTAATATAATATGGTTGCTTTTTTCATGCATTGGCCATAAACTGAATTAGCAAATCCCGGTGGAAAAATCCATCATTGTGAAATTATAATTATTCTTATTAACATACAACTTGCTTGCATATTAAACAATTAAATATTGATCCAGGTTAAAAAATGGATCATATTCTTTTATTAAGAACAAAATGCATTTAACATTTCTCTTACTAAAAAATGTGTATATAGTCATACCAATTAGTGAAAGGGTAGGAGGAGACTACAAATTTTTCTTTCTATGCTTTGTTTTGTCTCATTGGTTGACATGATGCAGTAAGTACATTTCTGAAGATAAATGCTCTAGAAAGGCTCTGGCATCTGTGCCAGAATGTTTATGGGAGCACCAATTTTTCTGCCTCCTCCACCTCAAATTAAAAAAGAAACAAACACAAAAAGCAAAACAAAATCACATGATACAGTTTCAGTATCAACAAGGGAAGAAAGGAAAATTGAATTAATCTTGACACAATCATACTGTGAATCACTATACAATTGACAAAAAAGGATGTGTAAAATATACAACTCTGAAATTTAACGGTATATTTTATTTGGCTCCAAAGTAAAAAATAAAATTCCAGAGATATACCAGTTGTATGATGCTTTGTAAATAAAACCCATATGTGTGTGTGTGTGTGTGTATTTAAACTTGGAGAAAGCTGTGGATTATATAGCCCAGGCTAACATTAATTACACTGGAAAGTGACAGACATAAATGAACTTGCTGCACAAAATTTAAAGTTTAATAGCTATTTTCAAGGTTTTCTTTTATTAACATTTTGTCTCTTTCTAGCCAATTTGTCTGAGAAGGCAATGGCACCCCATTCCAGTACTCTTGCCTAGAAAATCCCATAGGTGGAGGAACCTGGTGGGCTACAGTCCATGGGGTTACTAGGAGTCGGACACGACTGAGCATCTTCACTTTCATGCTTTGGAGAAGGAAATGGCAACCCACTCCAGTGTTCTTGCCTGGAGAATCCCAGGGACGGGGGAGCCTGGTGGGCTGCCATCTATGGGGTCGCACCGAGTCGGACACGACTGAAGAGACTTAGCAGCAGCAGCAACCAATTTCTATGATTCATTGCTAGTTATTTTGTTAATCAGGATTCTTAATTTTAAGCAATGTAGGCTGACTCAGGGTGAGTTGAGTAGAAGTGGATTTTATAAAATATTGGATTGTTCACCGGGTTATTGAGAGAGCTGAAGAATCTCATTTGGAAAAAATAAATTTAAAGTCCACATCATGATGTGTAGTTGTTACCAGTAATGAAGTGTGGGTGACAGAGAATAGAACTAGTTTCTCCGTTTAATTTCCAAATGTTTGGTGACAAATTTAATTACCAGAATAGGTGAATCTGATTTTACTCTTCCTTCTTACAAAGCCTTTGTTTTTTGTATTAATAAAAGTGTGTCTTTTCTATTAGTTCCCCTATATCACCAAAACCTGTTAACATTCGATTGGAATCTCATTGCGGAAAGTTAAACTGTTTATATTCTTAAGTTTCCCACATCAACAATTTGGCATCTATCTATTTATTGTGAATATCTTCACATATTTATAGAATTTATGAACTTTCCCTATAATTATATCTGTGTATTTGAATAAGTTGATTCCTGTATTTTTGTTGTTCTTGTGAAGTTGTGTTGCTCTTGTGAAGTGTAATCTTTTCCTTTACATTTTTTGAATTAATTTTTGATGGTGTAGAGGAATCTCCTTGATTTATTGATTTGTGGAATTTGTTGTGGAAATTTTCAAAAAGTTCTACTAAATTTTTGGTTTTTGAGGGTACTGTG
>SJYA01002954.1:0-46737 GCA_006410615.1 Neotragus moschatus
AGCTCTCACTGTTTGCAGATGACATGATACTGTACATAGAAAACCCTAAAGATAGTATCAGAAAATTACAAAAGCTAATTAGTGAATTTAACAAACTTGTAGGATACAAAATTAATACACAGAAATCACTTGCATTTCTATATACTAACAATGAGAAATCAGAAAGAAAAACTAAGGAATCAATAGCATTCACTATTGCAACAAAAAGAATTAAATATCTAGGAATATAGTTACCTAAGGAGAAAAAAGAACTGTACACAGAAAATTATGAGACACTAATGAAAGAAATCAAAGACAACCTAAACAGATGGAGAGATAGTCCATGTTCCTGGGTAGGAAGAATCAATATTGTGAAAATGATTATACTAGCAAAAGCAATCTACAGATTGAATGTGATCCATATCAAATTACCAATGGCATTTTTCACAGAACTAGAACAAAAAAGTTCACAATTCAAATGGAAACACAAAAGACCCTGAATAGCAAAAGCAGTCTTGAGAAAGAAAAGTAGAGCTGGAGGAAACAACCTTCCTGATTTCAGATTATACTACAAAGCTACAGTCATCAAGACAATATGGTACTGGCACAAAAACAGAAATATAGACCAATGGAACAAGATAGAAAGCCCAGAAATAAACCTATCCACCTATGGTTACCTTATTTTTGACAAAGGAGGCAAGAATATACAATGGGGCAAAGACAGCCTCTTTAATAAATGGTGCTGTGAAAGCTGGACAGCTACATGTAAAAGAATGAAATTAGAACACTTTCTAACACCACACACAAAGATAAACCCAAAATGGATTAAAGACTTAAATGTAAGACCACAAACTATAAAACTCTTAGGGGGAAACATAGGCAGAATACACAACAACATAAATCAAAGTAAGATCCTCTATGACCCACCTCCTAGAGTAATGGAAATAAAAACAAAAGTAAACAAGTGAGACCTGATTAAACTTAAAGGCTTTTGCACGGCAAAGGAAACTATAAGCAAGATGAAAAGACAACCCTCAGAATGGGAGAAAATAATAGCAAATGAAACAACTGACAAAGCATTAATTTCCAAAACATAAAAGCAGCTCATACAAGTCAATGCCAGAAAAACAAACAGCCCAGTCGAAAGACGGGAAAAAGACTTAAACAGACATTTCTCCAAGGAAGACATACAAATGGCTAACGAACACATGAAAAGATGCTCAACATCACTCATTATTAGAGAAATGCAAATCAAAACTATAATGAAATATCACCTCACACCAGTCAGAATGACCATCATCAAAAAATCTACAAACAATAAATGCTGGAGAGAGTGTGGAGAAAAGGGAACACACTTGCACTGTTGGTGGGAACGTAAATTGATACAGCCACTATGGAAGACAGTATGGAGATTCCTTAAAAAGCTAGGAATAAAACTACCATATTACCCAGCAATCTCACTCCTAGGCATATACCCTGAGGAAACCAAAATTGAAAAGGACACATTGTTCATTGTAGCACTATTTATAATAACTAGAACATGGAAGCAACTTAGATGTCTATTGACAGATGAATGGATAACATTGTGGTACTTATACACAATGGAATATTACTCAGCCATAAAAAGGAATGCATTTCAGTCAGTTCTAATGATGTGGATGAACTTAGAACTTATTATACAGAATGAAGTGAGTCAGAAAGAGAAAAAGAAATATCATATTCTAAAACACATATATATTAAAAAACACATATATATAAAAAAACACATATATATACAGAAATCTAGAAAAATGGTACTGAAGAATTTATTTACAGGGAGGCAATAGAGAAACAGAAATAGAGAACAGGCTTATGGACATAGGGAGAGGGGAGAAGTTGAGATGCATGAAAAGAGTAACATGTAAACTTATATTACCATTTGTAAAACAGCTAGCCAATGGAAATAAGCCGTATGGCTCAGGAAACTCAAACAAGGGCTCTGTATCAATCTAGAAGGGTGGGATGGGGTGGGAGATGGGAGGTAGGTTCAAAAGGGAGGGGACGTATATAGACCTATGGTTGATTCATGTTGAAGTTTGACAGAAAACAACAAAATTCTGTAAAGCAATTATCCTTCAGTAAAAAATAAATTTTAAAAATATGATTAAATATTCTAGATGTAACTTGCAGTGAAAACCTTAAGTGTTGTGTATCTAGAAACAGTATCAGTTCCTTGAAAAATAAATATCACTAAGAGTAAAATGCTAAAATAATTTGTGATAACTGTGAATACTATTTCATGTACAAAAACAATTATTAAAACCTTTCAAATAGTTCAATAAGGAAATATATAAGTTAATATAAACATTTGTAGACAGAATGCTAAGTAACTTTAAACAAGAATATGACATACTTTGAATCAAAAAATGTTTACAAAATTTTAAATACAAGTAAACATGTAATAATACAACACAATAATAAAAAAACTATAATAATATGAGTAAACTAATAAAGATATCATAATTTTTAGTCTTTGTTGAATTTCTTGGTTTGTAACATTCATAAAAATTAATAAAATAAAATCACTTTCAAAAACTTTATTTAACATTCAAATATTTAATTGAATTAAGCTATGAGTCTTTCAAGGAAAAGTCCTATTTGGAAAACCTTTCATTTCTTGAGAGGATAAATAAAAAGAAAAATATCACCTTTGTCACCTCCAAGTTTCATGAGCAGGACAGTCTCTAAAATCTGGATACAACAGTAATTACATTTGGAGCAAACATAAGAAAGGATATAAAGGATATAAAGAAAAGAAAAGCATGTTACAGAACAGTAGGGTACCCCAAATATCTTGCTTCTCCACTGACCTCAACTGAAAGAAACCAATGGTTCAGTATTGGGAATGTACAGATATTTGACCAAAGAATTCCGGTTAGAGACAGCACCAAGGAATGATGGTTTCTATCCTGGGATATCAAAGTTTTCGAATTTGACTACTCAATTTTTAAATTAAAAAATACTAATAACAGTTACCCTTAAAAATAAGAATCCTAATTTATTCTTATATGCCAGAATTCTATTCTGTGATAGCGTGTTTGTTTTGGTCAAATACTGATCTTAACACTAGATGACTCAGCAAAATTGTCTATTTATAAGCAACCTAAATAGCATATTCAAAAGCAGAGACATTACTTTGCTGACTAAGGTCCGTCTAGTCAAGGCTATGGTTTTTCCAGTAGTCATGTATGGATGTGAGAGTTGGACTGTGAAGAAGGCTGAGCACTGAAGAATTGATGCTTTTGAACTGTGGTGTTGGAGAGGACTCTTGAGAGTCCCTTGGACTGCAAGGAGATCCAACCAGTCCATTCTGAAGGAAATCAGCCCTGGGATTTCTTTGGAAGGAATGATGCTGAAGCTGAAGCTCCAGTACTTTGGCCACCTCATGCGAAGAATTGCCTCATTGGAAAAGACTCTGATGCTAGGAGGGACTGGGGGCAGGAGGAGAAGGGGATGACAGAGGATGATATGGCTGGATGGCATCACTGACTTGATGGGCGTGAGTCCGAGTGGACTCTGGGAGTTGGTGATGGACAGAAAGGCCTGGTGTGCTACGATTCGTGGGGTCAAAACGAGTTGGACATGACTGAGCGACTGAACTGAACTGAACTGACTAGATGGACCTTTGTTGGCAAAGTAATGTCTCTGCTTTTGAATATGCTATCTAGGTTGGTCATAACTTTTCTTCCAAGGAGTAAGCGTCTTTTAATTTCATGGCTGCAATCACCATCTGCAGTGATTTGGGAGCCCAGAAAAATAAAGTCAGCCATTGTTTCCACTGTTTCCCCATCTATTTGCCATGAAGTGATGCCATGATCTTAGTTTTCTGAGTGTTGAGTTTTAAGCCAACTTTTTCACTTTCCTCTTTCACTTTCATCAAGAGGCTCTTTAGTTCCTCTTCACTTTCTGCCATAAGGGTGGTGTCATCTGCATATCTGAAGTTATTGATATTTCTCCCGATAATCTGATTCCAGCTTGTGCTTCTTCCAGCCCAGTGTTTCTCATGATGTATTCTGCATATAAGTTAAATAAGCACTCTAAAATAATAATAATAAGGATTCAGTATTTCCACACTTAAAACATTAACAATATCTTCTTAATAGAGTCCAGGATCTAATCAGCACACAGATTCTCTTGCCTGTTTTGTCTACTCAAATGTCAGTATACATATATGTTTATTTATTCTATAATTTTTTTATTTGAGTCATGATCCTACTAAGATATATATATTACAATTAGTTGATATAACAATTAAGTTTCAATGTGTGGGCTCACTCTTCTGTTTCAATTTTCTAAAAATTAAAGATTGCATTTAATTGTTGAGGAAAATAGCTTATTGTTTTGTTCCACGGGCTGCTTTTTGATTACTGCAGTGTTAAATTTACCTATCTTTTTCCTCTCTGTATTTCTCATAGAGACTTTAACATTTAAGGAATCATAAGAGAAAGAGGGTTTATGAACAGACGAGTTTGCTGAGTGACCTAGTGAGAGGGAGAAAGGAGTGATAATAGAGATTTAGGAAATGGAGCAAACAGGACTTGCAAGTGTTTCATAGAAATCAATTATCTACCCTCTTCTCTACACTGTATTTTTACATGTAAATGAATCATTTAACAGCTTTATAACCTTGGTCTCCCAAATATGTATCTAAATCTCATGCTTCTACAATAAGCCAGTTTCATATTCCTAATGCTCATGACAAGTCAAATATCTTTTTTTTATTGGAATATAATTGCTTTACAATGTTGTGTTAGTTTCTGCTGTACAATAGTGTGTGTGAACCAGCCATATGTATGCACATCCCCACTCCCTCTCATTCCCCTATTCCATCCCGCTAGGGCATCACCGAGCACCCAGCTGAACTCACTCTGCTATACAGCAGCTTCCCACCACTATCTATTTTACACATGGTAGTGTACATACGTCAGAGCTACTCTCTCGATCCGTCCCTTTCTCTCCTCGCCCCACCGTGTTCACAAGTTTGCTTTCTGTGTCTCCATCTCTATTCTTTCCCTGTAAATAGGTTCAGCCGTACCATTTTTTTTTAGATTAAATTCAAACATCTTTTTTTTTTTAACCAAATATATCTTCTACCGAACTTCACTCCTCGTATAGTATGTTTTATCTTCATGAATGTCACCATTGTCACAAACCCAGGAATTGTGCGGGACCTTATCTCTTCTCTCATCCACTAAGTCAATCACTTGCCAAGTCCTGTTTGCTCCATGTCCTAAATCTCTATATATTATCACCCCTTCCCCTTTTCTATGCCCTGTTCTTAGTTGAGAATTTCATCTTCACACACCAAGTTTTTTTTATCTCACTCTGTATTATTAGCATAGGCCAAGTTATGGTAATAGATCCAAAGATACAATGAGTCAGCATCATAAAAGCTTATTTCTGGCTCACAGGACAGCCCATTATAGGGAGGCCTGTAATGATGGCAGCTCCAAAATCTTCATGACTTGGTTTCCAAAGTCTCAACCTAGTCAGTCAGGAAGAAGAAAAGCGTAAAACCCAAGATAAGTCAGCCTTTACTGGACCTGACCAAAACATAGCACAATTCACTTCCACACACATTTCACAGAATAAGGACACACAGCCACACAGAGATTGAGAAATGTGGTCCAGCTGTGTGTCTAGGCCAAAGAATCCCATTTTGGAAAACAGCTGATCTTCTTTGTCAAATATCTTTTACTTACTCATCCTTCACATTGCCACCAGAGTGTTCCAACATGAAAGCTAGGTAATGTTTGTTGAGTGGGTGAGTGAAGCTGTCAGTAAGCAAGAAGCTATTGCTGCTGCTGCTGCTAAGTCACTTCAGTCGTGTCTGACTCTGTGCGACCCCAGAGACGGCAGCCCACCAGGCTCCCCCATCCCTGGGATTCTCCAGGCAAGAACACGAGAGTGGGTTGCCACTTCCTTCTCCAGTGCATGCAAGTGAAAAGTGAAGTCGCTCAGTCATGTTCAACTCTTCACGACCCCATGGACTGCAGCCTATCAGGCTGCTCCACCCATGGGATTTTCCAGGCAAGAGTACTGGAGTGGGGTGCCATTGCCTTCTTAAGAAGCTATAAAGATTCTCCTCAAAATTCTCCAACAGTTCTCCATCCATCGCAGGGTAACAATTGCCACTTACCACTGCATCGAGGCCCATACTTCTCTGCTTCTGGCATCCTTCCAGCCTCATTTCACATCATTCACCCCTTCTTGTGCTTGTACTCAGCCAGATTGGACCATTTGCCATTGCCCAAATTAACCACGTTCTCACATATGTTATGTACACGTTTATTCTCCCTTTTCCATCCACGAAACTCCCACTCATCCCTCAAGCCTCAATTCAAGAACCATTTCCTCTTAGAAGCCTTCAACAGCAGCCCACCTGCACTTCCACGCCAGCTGGCTTCACCTTCAGCACTTCAGCGCCTTGTAGTGACCCCTGTTCTGTGCTTATAGGACCTGTCTCTCCTCTAGGTAGTGAGCTAGCCAATGGGAAGCAGCGAGTGTGCCACCTATTCTCTTCCTATCAGTGATAGGGTGGCAACCACTTAGGCAGTTTTAACTTTCTCCTTTCCAAATTCCACCAGCTTGTAGAAGTACAGCCAAAAAAAAAAAACCCAGCATATATACAAATACATTAGATAGGTAAATACAAAATTTCCTCCTCTTGTTGGGTTAATGGCACCATCACCATCACCCACAATTACCCAGATCATGTATGTATGTCTGTATATACAATCTGATGGGGATTGCCTTATCTCCCCTCATCATTTACATTTAAATCCTCAAATCTTATACATTCTACACTCTTAATATCACCAAGTTCCCTTCCTCTCTGTGAGTTCCACCTTGGCAAGTTCAGCTCTTCTCCCCACTCTTCCCTTCTCCTAAAGGAACTCCCCTTCATTCTACATAGTGTTTTCATGCTAGTGCAGATATGGAACTTTCCTTGACACTCTCACCAGTCCCTGGACTTCCAGGTAGCTTAGCTTTAAAGAGTCCACCAGCCAATGAAGGTGATGATGCAAGAGACTCAGGTTCAATCCCTGGGTCGGGAAGAACCCCTGGAGGAGGAAGTGGCAACCCACTCCAGCACTCTTGCCTGGGAAATCCCATGGACAGAGGAGCCTGGTGGGCTGCAGTCCATGGAGTCACAAAGAATCGGACACGACTTAGCAACTAAACCACACAACCACACACGATGCAGGAACAGACAAAAAGTTCTTCCAAACTGACACTGACCCCTGGCCTTTTTCACTAAGGTCAACCAGTATTCCATTAAAAAGTTTCAACCACACCATGGGGCATTCTTTCCTTCTGACTCATATTACCCAGAAGCCTCTGGTTTCCCAGAATTTATGTTAAGTAGTGGCTGTCAGAGATGATAATATTTGCCAACAGTCCCTGGGGCACACTGCTTTACATTTTCCTGAAACAAAAAGGGGATTATTTTGTCCATATTTCTCATTTCTATGGGCTTTAATTTCTCCTCCTCTGGCATTAGATAGCAACATATTCCCAGTAAATCATGAAAATTATATTATTGTCTTCTAAACATCGGTTGCCAATTAAGGTCTACAAACAAGCTCTCTGACATTCTCTTCAACATCTTACTCAGCGTGTGGGTACTAATGTTTCACTCATTTTGAGAAATAAGCATCAGAGGCAAGCAGGTAGAAGTAAATACTTGAGAATTTGATTTTTAGCAACTTCCCATCACCACCTATTCAGTTCTATATGCCTGCATTGCTGTCCCAAACAATAATCTTTGAAACTGTCCAGATTAAAAAAAATTTCATGCTGCAATCACTGTTGATCTAATCACATCAAAATACTCACTGTTGTTATCTTTCCTCTCTGGCCTTTTTTCACCCTTTTTTTGTACCCCAGGAGTGTGCTTTATCATACTTCCTCCTACCCATAGGTTAGTATATCCAGATTTTAGCTTTGATATAACATTCCCAAATGCCAACATCTCCTCTATGAAATTTCCATGATGCTATGCTGCCCAGCATAATCTTTCTGTCCCCAATGCAGTCCCTGTGCTAATATCTAGTACTGCATTTATAGACATTATTTATAGTCTTAACTCCCCTACCTCACCGCAAGGTCCTTAAGAAAAGAATACGCATGCTCTTACTATGTTATCTTTACAGGGTCTATCAAGAGTATTGGGTTTATAGATTTTCATTAAGCATTTGTTGAACGAATACATTTTCCCTGGATATAAATGGTTGTCCTAGTTAAATTGTCACTGTAAAAAGTTTTAGTGAATAATTCAGATGGATTTGGAAGAAGGTTTTTACAATTATTTGTACAGTATTTGATACGTACAATGTAACCCAAGTTCCACTATTCTAAAGATTCACCGTCTTTGCTTAGAAGACTCTTAGTTGTGGCTGGTATATAAGCTTCTTGAGGAAAGAAACGACGTTGCCATTGTTTCCCTCTGTGTGCCTCGTATATAGCCAGTACTCAACACAAAAGTACCAAATTAGTCCTTCTGGATTCAGCTCAATTTCTTTCAAAAGCTTTTCTAACCAACTCTGGTTTCATTTATGCCTGATGCTACATGTATATGTGTATATGTTGTTGTTGTTCACTTGCTAAATCATGTCCGACTCTTCACAATCCCATAGACATCAGCACACCAGGCTTCTCTGTCCTTCGTTATCTCCTGGAGTTTGCGCAAATTCATGTCCACCAAGCCGGTGATGCTATTTAATCANAGTGAACTCCAGGAGTTGGTGATGGACAGGGAGGCCCAGCATGCTGCGATTCATGGGGTCACAAAGAGTCGGACACGACTGAGCGACTGAACTGACCTGAACTGAATATTTTCAAAAACTATTTTAAGATTATTTTCTACTAATTTCATCACTGTTATTTCCAGGTCTGTTATATCAGTCAATTATTTTGGTAATAGGCTTTTTTAAAAAACAGTTTTAGGCTCACAGCAAAATTGAAGGGAAAGTTCCCACATACATCCTGCCCTAACAAATGCATAGTCTTCCCGTTATTAACATTCCACACCAGAGTGGAAAATCTGTTACATTTAATAAACCTTGACACATCATTATCACCCAAAGTCCATAGTTTAAATCAGGGTTCACTCTTTGTGTTGTATATTCTATGGATTTTAACAAATGTTTAATTGCTATTATAAGTTCATACAAAATGGTTTCACTGCCCTAAAATTCTTTGTTCCACCCATTCATCCCTTTCTCTCTCTAACCTTTGGCAACCACGGATTTTTTTTAACCGTCTCCATAAGTTTGCCTTTTCCAGAATGTCATATAATTGGAATCACAATATATAACCTTTTCAGATTGGCTTCTTTCACTTAGTAATAGACATTTCAGTTTCTTCCATGTCTTTTCAAGACTTGATAGCTCATTCTTTTTAGTGCTGAATAATATTCTGTTGTCTGAACATTTCACAATTTACCTATTCACCCACTGAAGGACATCTTGGTTGCTTCTGAGGTTCGGCAACAGTGAATAAAGCTGCTGTAAACATCTGCATGCAGGTTTTTGTGTAGAGATAAGCCTAGAAATCCTATGAGGTTGAAAATATGCCAGAATAGGAAAGGTATTAGGGCTTCCCTGGTGGCTCAGATGGTAAAGAATCCACCTGCAATGTGGGAGACTTGGGTTCTACTCCTGGGTTGGGAAGATCCCCTGGAGGAAGGCATGGCAACCCACTATATTATTCTTGCCTGGAGAATCCCCCTGTGGGCTACAGTCCATGGGGTTGCAAAGAGTGGGACACGACTGAGCGACTAAGCACACAGAGGAAAGGTATAAGACTAATGAGTAAATTTATTTTTTCAAAATAATTCAAAAAAATTCAAAAAAAATATTCAAAAGCAGAGACATTACTTTGTCAACTAAGGTCCGTCTAGTCAAGGCTATGGTTTTTCCTGCAGTCATGTATGGATGTGAGAGTTGGACTGTGAAGAAGGTTGAGTGCCGAAGAATTGATGCTTTTGAACTGTGATGTTGGAGAAGACTCTTGAGAGTCCCTTGGACTGCAAGGAGATCCAACCAATCCATCCTAAAGGAGATCAGCCCTGGGATTTCTTTGGAAGGAATGATGCTAAAGCTGAAAGTCCAGTACTTTGGCCACCTCATGTGAAGAGTTGACTCATTGGAAAAGACTCTGACGCTGGGAGAGATTGAGGGCAGGAGAAGGGGACGACTGAGGATGAGATGGCTGGATGGCATCACCAACTCTATGGATGTGAGTCTGAGTGAACTCCAGGGGTTGGTGATGGACAAGGAGGCCTGGCGTGCTGGGATTCATGGGGTTGCAAAGAGTCAGACACGACCGAGCGACTGAACTGAACTGAGTAAAAATAATGAAGCAACAGAGAGCGGGGTGCTTAAAACCAGAGATTTGGGAGACATTTGAAAATTGGAAATGGAAGGATCAAGTCTAAGAGAATGATAGCTGCTAGTTGAAGTGGAGGGAAAGAAAAGATCTATGAAAGTGATCATGTCAAGGAACTGTGGGTCTATCAGATGATAACCTACCAGGAATCCTAAGATTAAGGAGTAGGCCTGAAAAATTCCATGGACAGATGAAGCTGGCAGGCTACAGTCCATGGGGTTGCAAAGAATTAGACACAACTGAGTGACTGAGCACATAGGAAATCAGAAAGCAAGGTGCTAGTCATCAGTGAAGAAGAACTGATGACCAGGACATTGCAAGATGGAGGACTGCTGAATCTTAAAGTCTAAAGCCATAGACTTCAGAGGGGATGTGTTTTTTGGTTTTGGTTTTTCAGGACAAGAGAAGTAACAGAGAGGAGCAAGGACCACGCCTATCCCATCACTCCATCCCTACCAAACCTTGAGTTATCTGAAATGTAAAAATAAAGTCCACTTTCCCTTGAGGAGGTCACAGAGAAAGCAGTGCTTTGGAGGGAGGTCAGGTATGAGTTATATATTACTAATGACAGTTAATATCATGAAATAGACAAAAAAAATCACCCAAACAAGCTGTTGGTGTAAGAGAAGGGAAGAGGGAAAGGTCAGAACCCTGGGAAACATGGGCATCAAAATCTCACTCTGAATTTTTAATTATTTTGAATTAAAATAACACCTGTATATCATTTTTTTGGCCATGCTGTGAAGCTGGCAGGACCTTAGTTCTCCCACCAAGGACTGAATCTGTGCCCCCTGCACTGGAATGCAGAGCAGAGTCCTAACCACTGCACCTCCAGGGAAGTTCCATGTGTACATAATCTTAAACTTCAAATAATGCTAAAAGACTTATTTACACTGAAAAGGGACAGATTCCTACCTCTACCTTTTTCTTCATGCCCTGACTCTGCTCTCCAGAGGCAATATCTCAAATCCATTGTCAACTATTCTTGTTTTGCTTGGTATTTGCCTCCATATGTTTAAGTAACCATTATGATTCTAGCTCTTGATTCATCAATGTTAGACTTTAGGTATTAACCATTGCCTTTCCATTATGCTGGACGAGGGCTTACCTCTTCCATAACATCTTTGTCCACACACCACCACCACACCTCAGCCAACATCTTAGTAATTTTCGACAAAACCACTGATCAGTGTTTATATTCTAGTGATGCATGTTAATGCGTCTGAGGAACCTTTGCGATCACATGTTCTTCCTGTATTATTCAACCCTTCATTTTTCACAGAATCAATAAATGTCCCATCTTTTCATTTGTTTGATTTTCAATGTACTTCTAACATTTTTTTTTTGCCCAAATGTTGTAACATCTCTGTCATCTACGATCAATAACATACTGCATATACTCAAACACATCAGTCCCATTTATTTCCCCTGGAGATCTTTCTCCCTGAAGACTCCAGCTTTCTGCTTTTTGGCTGGTGTTTCTCCAGGCGTGCTGCACAGCTCTTATTTTTAGGACTTCTCTTTGCTGCTTTCCCTCCCCTTTTCCAGATCCCATGTCTTCCTCTTTCTTGGTTTACTTTTGCATTTTTGTTGAACATATTCTCACATACCTTCCTAAGAGAAGTTTCATGGGAGATATAGTTTCTGAAACTCTAAGCTCCTAAAAATTTGTATATTCTACCTTTGCACTTGATTGATAACTTGATGAAGTATAGAATTTAATATATTATTTTACATATATGATTTTTGAATGTGGATTTATAATGGAATTAGTGCATTAGATATTATAAATAGAAAAATGAGATGTAAAGGAGTAGAGACAAGGGCAGATGTCCTTTTTGAGCTTGAGACTTCCCTGGTGGTTCAGACGATAAAGCGTCTGTCTACAATGCGGGCGACCCGGCTTTGATCCCTGGGTTGGGAAGATCCCCTGGAGAAGGAAATGGCAATCCACTCCAGGACTACTGCCTGGAAAATCCCATGGACAGAGGAGCCTGGTAGGCTACAGTCCATGGGGTCACAAAGAGTCAGACAAGACTGAGCGACTTCACTTTATTTTATTTATTGTATTTATTTAATTTTTTGCTTTATAATACTGTATTCATTTTGTCATACATTGACATGCACCACCCACGAGTGTATATAAGCTCCCAATCCTGACCCCCCCTCTCCCCTCCCACCCCACACCACCTCTCTGGATCATCCCTGTGCATCAGTCCCAAGCATCCTGCATCCTGCATCGAACCTAGACCAGCGATTCGTTTCACTTATTGTATCATACATGTTACAATGCCACTCTCCCAAATCATCCCACCCTCTCCCTCTCCCACAGAGTGACTTCACTTTAAAAAGCAAGAGGAGAGAGATAACTAAATAGGGTGCAAGAGAGAGTTTTTTTTATTTCTTCACAATATCAAATATGAAGGAATTTAATAATATTTGTGGATTTCAAAAGGGCTTCCCAGGTGGCTCAGTGGTAAACAATCCACTTGTCAATGTAGGAGACGTGGGTTCGATTGCTGGATCAGAAATATCTCCTGCAGAAGGAAATGGCAAGTCACTCCAGTATTCTTGCCTGGGAAATCCCATGGACAGAGGAGCCTGGCAGGCTACGTAGTCCAAGAGGTCTCAGAAGAGTCAGGCGTGACTTAGTGACTAAACAACAACAACGTTTATTTCAAAAGAGACTAAATAAGAACAGAAAAAGAATCCAATAAAACATGATCTTTACCCTAGGAAAGAGAGGAATAAAGGCATAGTTGAAAAGTTAGCCTTAAACAAGGAGAAAAATATTTTTTCCTCTAAAATTAGAGGAAGGCAGATTGAGGGAGGTGGAGGGTGCATTGATGATGGCCATAAGAAGGTCAGGATGTTGAGGCAGTCCGCACAGCACAGTGACCTTAATTTTCTCTCTTCAGTAGAGGCATGCATGGGTTCGGAGAGAGAGAATGGAGATGATGGGAGCAATAGACGGGGTAGGGAAGCAGAAGTTTAGGGATGGGAGAAAGCTGGATTAGTTGAGTTCAATTCAGTCGCTCAGTCATGTCCAATTCTTTGCGACCACATGGACTGCAGCATGCCAGGCTTACCTGTCCATCAACAACTCCCGCAGTTTACTCAAACTCATGCCCATTGAGTTGGTGATACCATCCAACCATCCCATCCTCTGTTGTCCCCTTCTCCTCCCACCTTCAATCTTTCCCAGCATCCGAATCTTTTCCAATGAGTCAGTTCTTCGCATCAGGTGGCCAAAGTATTGGAGTTTCACCTTCAACATCAATCATTCCAATGAATATTCAGGACTGATTTCCTTTAGGATGGACTGGTTGGATCCCCTTGCTGTCCAAGGGACCTTCAAGAGTCTTCTCCAACACCACAGTTCAAAAGCATCAATTCTTCAGCACTCAGCTTTCTCTATAGTCCAACTCTCACATCCATACATGACTATTGGAAAAACCACAGCTTTGACTAAATGGACCTTTGTTGGCAAAGTAATGTCACTGCTTTTTAATATGCTCTCTAGGTTGGTCATAGCTTTATCTTCCAAGGAGCGTCTTTTAATTTCACAGCAGTAGCCACCATATGCAGTGATTTGGGAGCCCCGAAAATAAAGTCTGTCACTGTTTCCATTGTTTCCTCATCTATTTGTCATGAAGTGATGGGACAAGATGCCATGATCTTAGTTTTCTGAATGTTGAGTTTTAAGCCAACTTTTTCACTCTCCTCTTTCACTTTTATCAAGATGCTCTTTAGTTCTTCTTCACTTTCTGCTGTAAGGGTGGTGTCATCTGCATATCTGAGGTTATTGATATTTCTCTCAGCAATCTTGATTCCAGCTTGTGCTTCATCCAGTCCAGCATTTCTCATGTTGTACTACGCATATAAATTAAATAATCAGGGTGAAAACCTTGACATACTCCTTTCCCAATTTGGAACCAGTCTGTTGTTCCATGTCCAGTTCTAACTTGCTTCTTGACCTACATACAGATTTCTCAGAAGGCAGGTAAGATGGTCTGGTATTCCAATCTCTTTCATAATTTTCCAGTTTGTTGTGACCCACACAAAGGCTTTGGCATAGTCAATTAAACAGAAGTAGATGTTTTTCTGGAACTCTTTTGCTTTTTTGAGGATGCAACAGATGTTGGCAATTTGATCTCTGGTTCCTCTGCCTTTTCTAAATCCAGCTTGAACATCTGGAAATTCACGGTTCATGTACTGTTGAAGCCTGGCTTGGAGAATTTTGAGCATTACTTTGTTAGTGTGTGAGATGAGTGCAGTTGTGCAGTAGTTTGAACAATCTTTGGCATTGCCTTTCCTTGGGATTGGAATGAAAACTGACCTTTTCCAGTCCCGTGGCCATTTCTGAGTTTTCCAAATTTGCTGGCATATTGAGTGTAGCACTTTCACAGCATTATCTTTCAAGATTTGAAATAGCTCATCTGGAACTCCATCTCCTCCATTAGCTTTGTTTGTAGTGATGCTTCCTAAGGCCCACTTGATCTCACATTCCAGGATGTCTGGCTCTAAGTGAGTAATCACACCATTGTGATTATCTGGGTCATTAAGATCTTTTTGTATAGTTCTTCTAAGTATTCTTGCCATCTCTTCTTAATATCTTGTGCTTCTGTTAGGTCCATACTATTTCTGTCCTTTATTGAGCCCATCTTTGCATGAAATGTTCCCTTGGTATTGCCAATTTTCTTTAAGAGATCTCTAGTCTTTCCCATGGAAAAAGCAATGGCAGTCCACTCCAGTACTCTTGCCTGGAGAGTCCCATGGACGAAGGAGCCTAGTAGGTTGCAGTCCATGGGGTCGTGAACAGTACACGACTGAGCGACTTCACTTTCACTTTTCACTTTCATGCACTGGAGAAGGAAACGGCAGTCTACTCCAGTGTTCTTGCCTGCAGAATACCAGGGACGGCAGAGCCTGGTGGGCTGCCATCTATGGGGTCGCACAGAGTCAGACACGACTGAAGTGACTTAGCAGCAGCAGCAGCATTCTTTCCCATTCTATTGTTTTCTTCTATTTCTTTGCACTGCGAAGGATAGCAGAGTATAATAAAGCTGGATAGCAAAGTATAAAAGGATTGCCAAGCAGCTGAGTTACAAAAATAATTGCTATTCACCATCTTGCTCTGTATTTTAGAATGGTAAGAGTCAGCCTCATTGGAAAANCCCATTCTATTGTTTTCTTCTATTTCTTTGCACTGCGAAGGATAGCAGAGTATAATAAAGCTGGATAGCAAAGTATAAAAGGATTGCCAAGCAGCTGAGTTACAAAAATAATTGCTATTCACCATCTTGCTCTGTATTTTAGAATGGTAAGAGTCAGCCTCATTGGAAAAGACCCTGATGCTAGGAAAGATTGAAGCCAAAATGAGAAGAGGGCAGTGGAGGGTGAAATGGTTAGATAGCATCACTAATTCCATGGCCATGAGTTTGAGCAAACTCTGAGAGGACAGAGGAGGACGAAGGAGCCTGGTGTGCTGCAGTTCATAGGTCACAAAAGAGACATGATTAGTGACTGAACAACAGAGTCAGATAGGAGGTGTCCAAGCCAAACATTTTAAGTTCCCTTTCCATGCTGCCAGGATGATCAGGGTCAGCTGTGAATGGGAAAGCCAGAAGTAGAGAGAGAACATGTTGGATTTCCTTGTGCCTAACAGGTCTTTACTGAATATGAAGTTCCCACTTCCCCACAAGTGACTCTCCCGCCCTAAGATCAAGTTGCTAAGGGTGCCCAGGCAATGTAACGAGCTGCCTGAATCACAAGCGCTGTGGAATTGCTTCAAAAACATGCTGCTCAGGTGGTGACAGAGCCAAGGAAGTGAGAACATGTTTAATAACTTGTTTACAGGGCTTTTTGTTGTTACGTGTCATTTTCTCTCACAAGATATGATTTATGCAAAGCACTGCCAAATATGTTTAGCCACATGCCCTGTTTCCAGGGAAATCTACTATACTGTATTCAAAGCTGTAAATGCAAAAACGTGCATTTTTTTTTTTTTAATGAAGAATCTGAGGCACAGAGTGGGTGAGTAAGGTCAGAGAGCTAGTAAGCAGTGGCACTGAGAATCAATGTGGTGATGTGACTTGGTCCAAATCATGAACTCTGCTACCATTTTACCTGAAGTATACACACCCTTTTTGTACACTCAAGCATCCACTCAGTTATTACATATTGAAGAGTTGTACACTTGGAGAGAGGAAGGGAGGAGACAAAGAGGAGGGAGAAGAGAAAGAAAGTCTCTCAAGTCCACCATAGACAAAGAGCTGGTGGAGCCCTAGCATCCATCTGAGAACAAACTGATAACACAATATAAACCAAATGCACAGCAAATGGAGTCTTCTTTGAAGCTCCCTTGTAAAAACTGTGACCCAGGCTCTGCTTATGTATCTCAAAATGTACAGCTAAAAGCAAAATTAAATTCTTCTTCAAGCTATAATTCTTCTGTTGGAAATTCTGTTAGCTAGAACGGCACTGTCCAATAGAAATAAAATGCAAACCTTACAAGTAATTTTTAGTTCTCCAGCAGCCATGTGTTTTTAAAATAGGTGAAATATTTGTAATAATACATTAATTTAGCCCAGTATACCTGAAAGTTATCTTAACATTTGATCAGTATAAAAATTACTGAAGAGATATTTTACATTCCATTTCTCACACTAAGTCTCCAAAATCTGGTATGTAACTTATACTTCCAGCAAATCTCAATTTGGATGCGTCATGAATTTCAAGTGCTCAACAGCCACATGTGGCTAGAGGCGACGGTATTGAACAGCAAAGAGCTGAAGGTTACTTATTGGGAGGCAAGCTTGGCCTTCGAATATTCCATTCATAAATTCTGGTTGTACTCCATGGAGTGAGAGAGTACAACTCACCCCTTTCAGGGGCCTTAGCCTTTTTCGTATTACAGCTACAGGGTATAGATCTAGAATTGAAGCAACTTGCCCAAGGTCAAACACTGAGCGGTAGGAAACCCAGGATGAGCACTTAGATGTTCTAACTCCCAGGGCTATGCTCTTTGGAAAATACCATGCCGTTAATACTTCTCTCACATGGCAGACTTCAAATGTTTTACAACGTTTGGAAATACCCCTGGACTGCTGTTCTCAAGGAAAACTCTTTTAGTTGACCTGCATATGTACCTCTCAGACCTGCGCCTTGCCTAATAGGGTATTTTGCATATTGTAAGTGCTGTAAAAATGGTTTTTTTTTTTAATTAAATTTTTATTTTTTAGTTTGTTTTGCTTTACAATACTGTACTCATTTTGCCATACATTGACATAAATCAGCCATAAGTGTACCTGAGTTCCCAATCCGGACCCCCTCCCTTCCCCCTCCCTCCCCACACCATCCCTCCAGATCATCCCCACCCNAATATATGTAGTGCCAAAACTAGTACTGAACTTTCGTTTCTAATATGGTAAATATCAATAGGGAAAGCACACAAACTAAAGCTCTTTGAGATCTGTGATCAATGTTAAGAGTATAAAGGAATTCTGAAACCAAACACTTGAAATGTGCTCCTTACACCATGGTTCTACCCATTGCAGGTTGAAGACCATGTTCCCTTAAAGAAATTAAAGGCTTCCTTAAGTTGTTACAGGAAGTAGCATGTATAACATGATAATTAATGGCCTCGGGTTGGCAATCAAATTGACCTGGATTTAAGTCCTGGTTCTACTACTTACTGATTTTGCTATGTTCAACAAGTTGTTAAACCTCTCTGTACCTCAATTTCTTATGTATCAGATGGATATAATCATACTTCTTACCTTATGAGAATTAAATGGCAAAACTTGTTACACTTTTTAATCCAAAATAATCATTGTCATCACAAAGTTTTATACTAACAGTTGAAAGTAATATGGTGCTACTGTAATAATGGGAGGTGTCCTAAAGAGCCTTGAAATTCTCTTCCTTCATCAGGAAGTCATTTTTCCAGATGACTGAAATACCTGTTCAGTTTTATTCCAAACCAACCTAGAAACTTGTCAAGATTTCTAGGTGCTAAAAACTTTAAACATCAAATCTTTCCTGTTGGAAAACTGAAAAGCATGTGTTATGCCTACATGATTGGTCAGTTTTCTGAGGATATCTCTGTAATAACATCCATATCTAGGAAAAGGCCCAATTACAAAGGTTAAATCAAAGAATTAACATGAGCTGGAGAGCAAAGTGATTAGCCAGTACTGACTCTGAGGATGAGCTTAACCATTATGTATATGGTGATGACTCTCCCATGTTTCAAAATTGCTTTCATTGTGGGTATACAAGACAATAGAACTAATCAGAATACGAATTTTTGTCAGTGACACTTTGGATATTGTAAGTCACAGAGCATTTGAAACGGGTTTTTACGTATTGCATGCATGCTTAGTCACTCAGTCATATCCAACTCTTTGAGACCACCTGGACTTTAGCCCACCAGGCTCCTCTGCCCATGGAGTTCTCCAGGCAAGAGTACTGGAATGGATAGCCATTCTCTTCTCCAGGGGATCTTTCTGACCCAGGGATAAAACTCGGGTCTCTTGCATCACGTGTGAATTCTTTAAAGTCTGAGCTATCAGAGAAACCATTTTCATATTAAACCTGCATAAAACACTGTAATATAAAATTGACATAATCATGTTTGGACCTATGATAATGCTAATTTTTCACTCAGTGTTGTTGACAAACAGTAGGAACTTTATATATAGCTGAGGGAGTCCCATGAATGTTCTTGGTTTAATATCTTATTAAGGTACTTGTAGCTAATTGCAATGAGATATATTTTGCTTTTCAAGCACTCATCCACCTTTAAGGCTTTAAAGTCAGCATGAAAATCAGACATTTATTAATTTATCTTCAAGTTTGCTGACTCCTATCACTTCCATTCTTCTGTTGTCCATGTAGTGGTTTTTATTTTTAATATCAGATGTATACTTTTTGTTGTAAGATTTCTATGTGATTCTCTTCATAATTTGTTTCTCTGCTGAGAACTTTTTCCATTCAGTTCAAGTGCGTTTATCTCTTGAAGTATAATTATAATAGCTGCATTTACATCTGATAACTCTAACATCCGGGTTATCTGGAGGCTGGCTTCCCGACATTTTTTTCTTTAGAAAAAGTATTCTTGGTTCTTCCTGGTTATGTAAGTTTGGATATTGGTTTATACACCTTTGATCTTGTTGGAACTTGAGGGGATGGGGAAACATTTTGTTCAATTGTTTAGTTAAGCAATCAACCCAATAAGGCTCAGACTGCAAATTCTGCCTCACTTTTTGGCAGTGGGGGCTCTGACCTTCAGTTTCATTTGTGAAGGCTGCTATGGTGCCTTAGGTCTGTCCTATGCATGCCAGCTCCGTAGCGAGCCCAGGACATGTGGAATGTCACACAAAGAATTAGAAGGTTTTCTAACTCTGGATTTTCCTCAGGATATCTTCAAGATGTCCCCACTCTCCCCAACCCCATGCTCTCTGACTCAGATGAAACTCTTTCTTCTGGTTCCTCTGGCATGTAAGCTGGATGTCTCCAACCGTGTACAGCTCCACATGAAGCCCACTCTTAAGGCCGAGCTGTAAGAGAAAAGAGAAATCATGGGAAATCCTCATACAAATTGCTTTTCAAGTTTTGACACTCCTTCATAGTCTGCTTGCTTTTGTCTACTTTCCAGAGTTCTTAGGTACTATACTTGATTTTCACATTTGCTTCAGAGGTTGGCATTAGCAGGAACTGAGTGGTTTGGGCACACCTTGACTGAATTGGTAAGTTCCCTGCCTACTTCTCCAAATGCTTTCTCCCACCACTCTCCACTGTCACTTACTCTACACCAGCCATTTTCTTCTTACAGGTTCCTACATGACCAACTTTGCACCTACATCAAGCTATGCAGCTTGCTCTTCCCTCTACCGGAAATCTGTTTCCCTGCTCTTAAATAAACACTCTATGACCTTTTCTGACTTCTGTGTGTGCTTAGTTGTGCCCAACTCTTAGCGACCCATGGACTGTACCCTGCCAGGTTCCCCTGTCCATGGGGATTCTCTAGGCAAGAATACTGGAGAGGGTTGCCATGCCCTCCTCCCTGGGATCTTCCCAACCCAGGGATCAAACCCAGGTCTCCCTGGCTTTGCAGGTGGATTCTTTACTGTCTGAGCCACCAGGGAAGCCTTCTGACTTCTACACTACCATAATGCCAACTGGACATGGAAAGCATGCAACATGTTCTTGTTGGATGGCTAGCTGGCCTGCCTAACTGATAACCAGTTACTTTGAAGAGTCCAGGTGTTCTGGTCTAAACAAAAATAAAATGTCAGTTTAGTTGATCAATTTAATAATAAACTAGTAAATAGAAAGAGCTCTCATTCTGTGTCTTGATATGAAAATGTGTCGACAGCTTACTGTCATACCTGTCAAGAAGTTTGCAAGATATATTTTCCTCTTTTATGGCCCTTGTAGCTCACTTGGTAAAGAATCTGCCTGCAGTGCAGGAGACATGGGTTCGATCCCTGGGTTGGGAAGATCCCCTGGAGAAGGAAATGGCAACCCACTCCAATATCATTGCCTGGAAAATCTCATGGACAGAGGAGCCTGGTGAGCTGCAGTCCATGGGGTCGCAAAGAGTTGGGCATGACTGAGTGACTAGCATTTATGGTTCAAACATTAAGTATTTCTCTTTGCAATTCATTTTCCATGACATACCCTGAGCTTAAGCTTGCTTTTCTCCTGTCAGTAATAAACAATATAGGCATGACTTCATTACCCACTGGTTGTTGAGGCTTTGTTTGCTTTGTAAATTCGATTCTGTTTAACAGGTAGGAGACAACCCTGTTAAAATCTAGATCTATTTACTAGTTGTCAGATGGGAAATTTAAGGACTCTGAACTCAGTTTCTGTGCAGAAAATGAAATAGAACTATCTACGCTGAAGGGCAGGTAAGGTACATGAAATATCTACCACAGCGTCTGGCACATACTGCAGACTCAAAAGAACAGTTTTTATTTTCCCATCCCTCCACCAGCCCACAGTACAAAGAGTCAGTTTGAGCTTTCCCATGCATTACTTCCTGCTTTCCCTTCTTTTCTTACTTCAGCTTCCTCTCTCTGTGTTTCATTTTGGTCTCTAGGTACCAGACCTATCATCACAGAATTCCCATGAATTTTAAATATGTGCCTTCAGGTTTTCTGATGTAGAACTGTGTTTGATTTTCCTGAAAAAGATTCGTTGCTTGAGGTTTTCAAGGACCTCCTAGTCAAGAATTTACCTCAATAAATCATGTTCATAGTTATATTTTTGTTTTAATCTTACTGGATTTTTTATAGAAACAATGGCTTCAGTCTTCTCCAAGGACAGCTAAAACACATTAAATATCTGCTGGGTCTGGCAAAAGGGAAATTTTACCTTATATGCACCTACTATTTTATAAAAAGACTAAGATTTATTTTCTCCTTCAAATATTCATTAATATACAGTACTAATAATCATAACAAGCCCATGCATTATTCATATGAATTGTGATAGCTGTACACAGTAAACAATTAGCCAATTAATTACTTAAAGAACACTTGTGGTTCCCTTGTTGAATATAACCGTGCAAAATGTTTTCCCACCAAATATACCTTCATGGAAATATTGAATAAAACTGGGAAGTTTGATAATTCTCATATCCATAAAATTTAAATACATTTATCTTCCTTACAGATAATAAGAATTAGAAAACTAGGAAATCTTTAGTTTCAAAAATATGATAATAGAAAAGGAAAGCATGAGTTTCACAGTATCTATAGGTCATATTTTTGCCTTTGCATACTGTTCACTGACTACGCTAACGCCTTTGACTATGTGGATCACAATAAACTGTGGAAAATTCTTCAAGAGATGAAAATAGCAGATCACCTTACCTGCCTTCTGAGAAATCTGTATGCAGGTCATGGAGCAACAGTTAGAATCGGACATGGAACAAGGGACTGATTCCAAATTGGGACAGGAGTACATCAAGGCTATATACGGTCACCTTGCTTATCTAACTTATATGCAGAGCACATCATGTGAAATGCCAGGCTGGATGAAGCACAAGCTGGAATCAAGACTGCTGGGAGAAATACCAATAACCTCAGACATGCAGATGACACCATCCTTAAGGCAGAAAGCGAAGAGGAACTAAAGAGCCTCTTGATGAAGGTGAAAGAGAGTGAAAAGGCTTAGTTTAAAACTCAACATTAAAAAAACAAGATCATGGCATCTGGTCCCATCACTTAATGGCAAACAGATAGGGAAACAGTCACAGACTTTATTTTCTTGGGCTCCAAAATCACTGCAGATGGTGACTGGAGCCATGAAATTAAAAGACACTTGCTCCTTGGAAGAAAAGCCATGACGAACCTAGACAGTATATTAAAAAGCAGGGACACGCCGACAAAGGTTCGCCTAGTCAAAACTGTGGTTTTTCCCACAGTCCTGTATGGATGTGAGAGGTAGACCATAAAGTTGAGCACCGAAGAATTGGTGCTTTTGAATTGTGGTGTCGGAGAAGACTCTTGAGAGTCCGTTGGACTGCAAGGAAATCAAACCAGTCAATCTAAAGGAAATCAGGCCTGAATACTCATTGGAAGGACTGATGCTGAAGCTGAAGCTCCAATACTTTGGCCATCTGATGCGAAGAACTGACTCATTGGAAAAGACCCTGATGCTGGGAAAGACTGAAGGCAGGAGAAGGGGGCAACAGAGGATGAGATGGTTGGACGTCATCACTGACGCAATGGACATGAGTTAGAGCAAGCTCTGGGAGCTGGTGATGGACTGGGAAGCCTGGTGTGCTACAGTCCATGGGGTCACAAGGAGTCAGACACAACTGACTGACTGAACTGAATTGATAGATCATATTTACCTGGGAAATATTAAATAGAAAAATATGACTAGCTCATTTTTTCCCAAGTCTCAGTTAGTTCAAGAATAAACACTATGGTGAAAGCGTAGCTTATTTCCTTGAAAATTAGGTTGGAGACTTATTTATCAAAGCTTAAAGGAGCAATTCACAAAAATATTCCAATGAGAGGTTCAGGAGACATTCCCAGTAAGTTTAACCCTTCAGCCAAGACCAATGGATATATGCAATATGGTTTTCTAAACTGATTTGGCAGTTCGCACATTAGGGAAGCCCATTCAGATACCTTAAATTCTTTCTAAAGTAAAATGCAGTAGGAAAAAAAAAAGCCGTGGACTCAGAATAAAAACAAAAAGCAAGACTGTCAAGGAAATCTTTTAAACCACTTAAAATCCCATTTTTTAAAAAGCTAATAGATGACATTTTCTTTCAAAATTTTATGTCCAGTTATACATTACTGCCTTGCTAGGAAAAGAAACTGGTCAGTAGCAAATACCAGTTAAACAATGTCCTGATAAATAGTTGCAAATTTCTATTGTATCAACTTAATTTAAATATACTATTTCCCTTTGATCACAAAGTTAAACTTCTTGTTTCTTGAATGGAGTAAGAGAAGAGTGTGTGTGTGTGGGGGGGTCCCTCTTTGTGAAAAGACATTTCTTTCACTGTTATACAGTTGCACAGGATTTTGCTTATGAGTTAAGAATATTAAGCACTAGGCCATAAATTTCACTTTTCTTGAGTAACTCAAAATTTACAACTTGTTTCCTATCAATAAATCACAAGTGACATTTCCTTTCAGCTTTACAGAAGTGTTTAAGGCCATAACAGAACTTTAACGTCTACTGAAAAGTGGTATCAAATATTGCCAAAACACAAATACACACATTTAGTAAGACTGCAAGAAATTTAAAAACGAACACAACTCTGACAATGAAGAGAGGCAGATTATTTATACAGATTTTGCCAAACCAATTTAGAAAATAACATACCTTGGAACATTGTAACTATTTTGAGTAGTAGTCTTAAAAATTCTCCCTAGATATACCAATGTGAGCACCTGCATTCTCAGTAATGTCCGACTCTTCATGACCCCAGGGACTGTAGCCCATCTCGTCCCTCTGGCCATGGGATTTTCCAGGCAAAAATACTGGAGTGGGTCGCCATTTGCTTCTCCAGGGGATATTCCGAACCCAGGGATTGAACCCATGTCTCCTATGTCTCCTGCATTGCAAGTGAATTCTTTACTGCTTGGGCCAAAGCTCAGATATACCAACAGTAACCCTAAAAACTCAGGAATCAATACAGTTGTAAAAGGCAAGAACAAAATTTTATATGGGATGAGTGCATCTTGCTAATTAAAAGGATGAAAAATTCTAACTACTGTTTCAGGGGAGGCCTATCTGGACTTATTCAACAGCGCAATCTCTGCTTCTGTGTACTTGATTCATCCTTACCCTGTTCACATTCCCCACCCCTCTCCCCACACAGCATTCATTAACTTTTAAGTGGTGTGGTGATCATTCAATATCTGTTGATATTATCTCTTCAGTTCAGCTCAGTAGCTCAGTTGCGTCCGACTCTTTGTGACCCCACAAATCACAGCACACCAGGCCTCCCTGTCCATCACCAACTCGCAGATTTCACCCAGACTCACACCCATCGAGTCAGTGATGCCATCCAGCCATCTCATCCGTGGTCGTCCCCTTCTCCTCCTGCCCCCAGTCCCTCCCAGCATCAGAGTCTTTTCCAATGAGTCAACTCTTCGCATGAGGTGGCCAAAGTACTGGAGCGTCAGCTTTAGCATCATTCCTTCCAAAGAAATCCCAGGGCTGATCTCCTTGCAGTCCAAGGGACTCTCTAGAGCCTTCTCCAACACCACAGTTCAAAAGCAATTCTTCAGTGCTCAGCCTTCTTCACAGTCCAACTCTCACATCCGTACATGACCACAGGAAAAACCATAGCCTTGACTAGACGGACCTTAGTCGGCAAAGTAATGTCTCTGCTTTTGAATATGCTATCTAGGTTGGTCATAACTTTTCTTCCAAGGAGGAGGCGTCTTTTAATTTCAATGTAAGATTTATGAGGACAGGGATCTACTGTTCACTCATTTGTACCCCACATATCTAGATCAGTACCTGATACATGTCAAGTGCTCAATAACAACTGAGTGACTTACAATTTAGTTTCTTTATTGCATCATGTTGTTTTGTCGCTGTTTTTTTTTTTTCCAGTTTGCTTTATTCTTAACTCCCTCTTCTTTGCTCAACAAATCCTTCCCAGTTTTGTTGTTGTTCAGTCGCTATGTCGTATCCAACTCTTTGCAACCTCATGGACTGCAGCATGCAAGGCTCTCATGTCCCTCATTCACTATCTCCCAGTTTGCTCAAATTCAGGTCCATGAAGTCGGTGATGCTATCTAACCATCTCATCCTCTGCTGCCCACTTCTCCTTTTGACTTCAATCTTCCCCAGCATCAGGGTCTTGTCCTTCCAAAGCATAAACTAGAATACAATTAATGATGCAATGTAACAAATTGTCCCCAAATCTCAGTGGAAGCTAATCTTTACTTCTTGTTCATGCTAATACCTAACACAATACAGAAGGAGGATTTGAGGAAGTTTTGCTCCGTACGATCACTCAAGAGCCAGGCTGACAGAGTTGCACCATCTGGAACACATCATGTCCTTGGTCACTGTAGTAGAGAAGCCTAAGGATTGTACAAGGGGTTTTATTTTCACTGCTTTTCCTTGGAAGTGTCATATCCCTTTTCACTGCTAACTCACGGGAATAAATTAGTCAGAATGGCCCCTTCTAATTTAACAGGGGTGGAAATTTAGAGGAGCATACGGAAGGTGTGGTAATCATCATGGTGTCACATATCAATATTATAACTATTTTAATAAAGTCTATTTTCTCTATTAGAATGGAAACTCCTGAAGGGCCAGAGGATGTTGGTTGGATCTCTAATACAATCCAAACATCTACGGACTTGACAAACACTTGTTGAATAAAAAGTTTAAAACCAAGTATTAAAAATAATTAACCTTTTTAATTTTTTAAAGAAAACAAATACTGTCCATAAGAAAGCATTTCTGTTTTTATGTCCATCAGTAGCCAAATGGAATTTTGATATAAACATTTCCAACATACCAACTTTGGATAGATGCACAACTTAGAAAATAATTCAATGCACGTATCAAGATACTACCAACAAATTCATTAATATCCAAGATTCATTTTTAAATGTCAATGTCAACCAAGGTTATTTTCATTATGATGAACTGTAAAATTCCAGAGAGAACTGGTTGCCTGAATCAAACTGTTTAATCTCTAAAACTGGAATCTAGCACTCTCAAACACGTAGTTCACCTAGCCATCCAGACCTCACTACACACACACACACACACACACACACACACACACACACACACACCCTCTCACACTCTCTTTTAAAAACTGCCCATTAGGGCATTATAATGGAAAAAGAAAACAGAAACTGAAAGAGCATTTGTAAACATGGGATATCACTTAGACAATAGCGTAGGCAGAAAAATCCTAAAAGTGTACATGAAAGCCGATAAAAGATAAGCTACAGAAAGCCACATTTAACCATTTTAAGAATTTCACAACAGTGAGCAGATTTGACAAACTGAAACAGTAGAGCCACGGCTATGAGCTCTGCTCCACTCCAGAACAAACACAATCTCTAACCATTTTAAGAACAGATGAGAATCCACATGCAACAAAGGAGATATAAATATTATTTTTAATTGAAAAAATGAAAAATATAAATCCTTGTTAAACATTTCATTTAAAAATATGCAGCTTTATTTTAAAATGTGGTAATGCTCAAAAATGGCAGTTGACTTCACTCATATATGTAAAAATGTTGGTAAAATATCAATACATTGGTTTGTAAGTTAGGTACTGCCCTCCAGCTAAATTTTTTTCACCAAAATTCTTAACTGTCAAGAAAAGCCTTATGTCCTAAGCCCACCATTATTAAACATGGTTAAGTTCCANGTGGTAATGCTCAAAAATGGCAGTTGACTTCATTCATATATGTAAAAATGTTGGTAAAATATCAATACATTGGTTTGTAAGTTAGGTACTGCCCTCCAGCTAAATTTTTTTCACCAAAATTCTTAACTGTCAAGAAAAGCCTTATGTCCTAAGCCCACTATTATTAAACATGGTTAAGTTCCAGAGCAAAATGCAAATCCTTCAAGAAATAGGTTTTGATGTGACAGAAGTCTCATGAGCACAGATATAGAGACAGCTAAGTGATAAACCAGCAGTAACTTTCTTCTTTGCAAGTGTTTAATTCACTCTAAATTGAGCAACTGTTTGGGAATTATAGAGTGAAAAGCTCATCCTTCTTTTCCAACTCATAAGGGAAATAGAAAGGTGATGATGAAATTAACTACTAATAGTGTTTCATACATTGTTTAGCATATAATTCCAAAATGCAAATGTTTGAAATAGTTTTTGAAGAGAATTATCTACAATCTTAAGCCTGTCTATTCTAAATAAATGTGACTGTCTTATTTACCTAGACATGTATTATTCTGATGCCAATATTTAAACGCCTATGACTGACCCACTGAATTGGAAAGTGCTCTCCAGTACACACATAATCTGCATTTGCAGCACTAGAAAGAATCCAATCAATGTCCATTTTCTGGTGTAATTTAACATTCTACAAATCCATGAGAGAAACACTAAGCTTAAAGGCTTTGAGAGTATGCACACTACAAATTTCACTAAAGAAAATATATACATGAATATACAAGAAAAAAAAACATGATTGTATAGTCACTAAAGTATTAATAATGGCTATTTCCAGGTGGTGGGGTTATGAGTGAAGATGTTTTTATGGGAAACTGTTCTCAACATAGCTAACTTAAAAATCAAAGGGTATTACCAACCAATGAAACTACTGTCTACGACTTCACATTACAAACTTTTAAAGCTACCAACATATGTATTTGTCAGAGTGGCTACATATATTCTGATACACTTGGAAGATCTCTTAAAAGATGGAAAAATAGCAAGATCATAAAAGAATATATTTACTCTAAAGTTAAAAACCATTGATAATCATTAGGTTTCCTACAGACACATAATTCCATAGGAAAATCAGTCTCTTTCATCTCATCTTCAGAAGTTTTAAAATGTTTTTATCTTTTTTGCTAGTTTTTTATGTATTTATATCAGTTTGGACTGAATATTTACACTATTTCCATTCACAAACATTCCTCTCTGAACTAGTAACAGCACTGCTTATCAAAACTTACACTCAAGCCATTTAAGACTAAGTTTTAGATCTGTGGCTAATTATCTGGCAAGAATAAAATAAGAAAAGTTTCATATTAGCAGCAAATTAACTAGATTTAAGGGTCTTGATTTGTTGTGAGCCTTTGGAAGCCTGCATGTTAAACACTGGTGATTTTTAAATTCTCAATGGAAATGGTGATGGCATTCACTTAACCAAGCTAGCTCAAATTAATAGTGAGAACATGTAATTTAAAAAACAAACAAACAAACAGTAAATTCCTATTTTTCAGACATCACCAAGATCATCTTATAAATCAGAATGATCTTAGACTCCAGTATGGTTTTCACCCATATTTAAATATCTAAAAAGAAAAAAAAAAATGTGTGTACTCACACACACACTTTTCATACTTTATATATTATTCACTTTTTAAAAGTTAGAGAAAATGTAAACTTGAAATAACATTGTTACATAAATGATCTGCTTTCTTTAACATTTGTATAAGCTACACTTTCACTTATTACCTTACTATGCTTTGTGAAAGGATATGCCTTACTTAGTCTTTGCACTCTTAAAAATATGAGAAATAAGATTAAGTTCAGGAACATAAAGTCATTAGACTATTGTGGAATATCAATTTTTAAAAAGCGTAAGTCACAATGAACAGATGAAGCTTCCCATGTTGATGGCATATTACAGAATCAAAGAATGGAAAAGCCACAGAATTGAAATCTGAGATATCAAATCCATTCTGGGGAATTATCTTCAGACATCCCACTTAGTTGAATATAGATAGATAGATAGGTATATGCATTTTTCAAAAGTCGTGAACATTTTGGGATTAGCGTATTATTTAATATGTGCAATTTAAATTGTGCTTGAAACAATTTACTAAGTATTAGACTAAGATCCTAAAAAAGCTAAATGCCTCTCCAACATGAGTAGATTGGTACTCTACTCCCAAACTGATAAAGGGCCCATGTTTTTATGTAACTGTAGGCTTTGAAGGACAGCGGGGGGTTAAAAAAAAAACCTTACAAAAAACTTATTAATCACATTTGGCTGCCCATCATTAAAATGTCAATGAACCTAAGCAATTTAAATTATAAATATTCTCATTTAATAAAACACCCACACAATGACAAGAATGAGACTTTAATCAGTTTTAAGTGGAGTTTATAACACTAAGAGATAAAGGGTTGTTAACAAACACAATAACAAATGGACATCTGATTGGTAGGAGGCATTATCCTGTACACATCGTATTTTTTTGTGTATCCTCAGTGCATAGCATTTACACACAGAGCCACTGCTGCACAGCACAAGAGTATCTGAAGAGGCTGAATCAGAGTAAGGCTGTTGAACAGACTGAAATTTTTTAGTATATATATTCTATATGAAAACAGATTGAACTTTTGAACTGGCAGGGTAGAAGGCAACTCTGCCGAACACTGCAGTTAAAGCCCCCACTTTAGTGCACAGTTCCACCCCTTCCATCTGCATGCATGACACATTAACAGTATTTAAAGGTAAACGAGGCACTTTGTGGCAACCACAGCCATCGTTATGAACATATTGCACAAATTTTCTAGAACTAAACAGTAACTTGTACCCTACTTTTATTTTTTAAAGCTGAAACATTTGATGCTGCCGGTAAACTCCACTCAAGTTTATAACCTGTGCCACAGTGAAGAATGGTGATGCTATTTACTCAACTACCCTTTAATAATTATGGCAGAAAAATGTTCAAGAGGAGCTACAGAGGACTTGGGATGGTACAGGGCCCAACTGTAAGCTTTCTTAAAAGTGATGCCTTCAAGTAACTTCAGACAAGTAAGCGGCTGCACATCCAAAAAGTCTAAGAAAACATTCCAGAAACTCAAAGAGATTTACCTACAGAATGCATTTCAGGCTAATCATGAATACTGTCATAAATAAAGTTTTAATTAGGACTCGGAAACCTTTCAGTCATAGCAATTCTTGTCAAATTCTATGGGCATGGTAACTGAAATAAAGGAGAGTAGTATGTATAATATATATTTATATATATATAATATATATAATGCCATTTTTCCATTTCCAATGACTACACCATAAAATGTAAGCAAGGCTTCTCAAAAACATTGAAACATTCAAAATCAAAACCCTCATTCAGACCTTCACATTCCAAAGGAAAAATAATAACAGTGCAAAAGCCCATTATAATGTCATTATTTATGACCTGGCCCTCCATGTTACATATTGGAACAATACAAGTTATGCTTTAATATACTGTGCCCAAAACTGTAACAAATAACAGTATTAATAACCATCTTCAAAACACAAATAGTTGATTTTCATTTTAGTCAACAGTTTTCAGCTTTTATGAAAGACAAGGTGAGATAAATTTCAATGATGAGAGCTGAGGAATAGGTGTCTCTAACTTTACCAATTTAACTTACGAGCAGTCGATCAATTCCCTACATATCAATGTTTAAATATAAATGTGTAAATACTAACCGCTTTGTTAAAAAATTTTAAAACCTTATTTTTTTGAATGAAACTGACGAGGTATGGAAAACATGTCAAGATTATTTACTAAAGAATATTTTAGATGAAGTTCTGCCTAATCTATTTACCGTCAAACTATAAATGCTGCTCTAGTAGGTCCTATGCAATCTGTATTTGTAAATTAACTAGGTCAGACCACAGCTAGTGAACAATTTCAGCACCAATAAGTTATTGAAAATGAGATTTTACACCATTAAAAAATAAATTGGCTGGATAGTCAAATGTTTCAAGGTCAAGGTGTAATTTGAAAGATATCAAATTTCTGGGAAAAAAATTATTTTTAATCATATCTTCACATTAACTTTACAATAGTAGTTGTACTCTGCCTAAAATCATATGCAGTCTGGGCATATCAAATATATGATATTTAAGAAGTGAAATTGAAGCCCTAATCCTAACTCTAGCACTATGAAGAAATGATTCAACACTGCACATTTAAAAAAATCTATTCTTTCAATAGCAAATTGATGAAAGCATTATGTGGGATAATTTCTACTGAAAAATAAATGACTTCTTATTTGTGCAGTGCTGAAAATTTACTGCAACTCTAATTTCCTTTTTAACACAAATAACGTCCTTTTAAATATAAACATTATATGTATTCAATATTCAAGTAAAATTCCCTAACAGTTAATGACATTTAAAAAATGTGCAAAACTGCAAAACTCATTGTAATAGAATGTGTAAGGTCAAAAGGGTAGAACGGCTGACATCTATTGGATTGAATAAGTGCATCATAAATTTTTAAAGAAAAAAAAAAAAACCGCTTACTGTAGAATCTCAAATTGAAATTTCCTGTGCAGCATTACAAAAAATTGTATATTTAATGAGAAAAAAGAAGCCTGTAGGCAGCACATGAAGCATCCACAGCAGGTACATGATTGAAAACTAATAACATAAGTGTAAGTTGTTGACTGATGTAGGTACTAATAGCATCTGACTTTTAGCACTGGCCTTGATTACACAGGAGATGGAGCAGTCATTACAACTGAGAAAACGTATTTAATAAATCATTGTCGATTTTTATCATGTTTCAAACCCATTCTTTGTTGATAGCCTCCACATTTGTATGGTTAAGTCATTGTTGCTGTGTTTCTTATCTATGACCACATTACTTTTATATCCCTTCATTTGTGGATTCTTAAGATGTTGTGGAAGGTTCATTCCTGTACCCCAATACAGATTCACTCCCTCTAGCTGCCTTTTCTAGCACCAATATGCTTAAAAAAAATAAAATGCACAAATAACAAGCAGTGACAGCGGCCAATTCTTCAAACGTCCAGATTAATAACTGTAGCATGCTAAAGAAAGGTGCGTGTAAATAGCTGGAGATGGTATATGGTCCAGAATCCAGCACACAACAAATGCCTTTCTGAGCATTCCCTCCATTCCCCTAACCCGAAAACATGCATTAGAATGTAGCAAAACCTTTTAGAAACTCCTCTTAGCCAACTGCAAACTTATCTGTTGCCACAAGTGCAAAGGGGTAGGATGTGAACCTGTGTATCACAAAGCTCTTTAGCCACTTCAGTTGGTGACAGAACACAAAATGAGAAATTCCTACGTATACACATCAGTCTGTCTCCACTTTTTATAAAACTGGAATAAAATGGGAAAGTGCCATCTTTATTCATCCTAATTGAATTTTAAATGTCCTTTTGACACAAAAAGGTATATACATGACACTACACAATCTTTTTTCAACTGGACAACAAGTGTCAAAACCCTGTGGATGTATAGGGTAAAACAAGATTGGTCAGGAAAAGAGAATTGTTCCTATAACTGGTAATCTGACACAATGTCCTAATGCCATTAAAAAAAAAAAAGGTCCATTTTCAGTTTATTCAAGTTTGTTTTCATGGTGTTTTATCCCTCTTGATAAAAAAAAAAAAATCAGACTTTTGTAATTTGTGTATGCTGATCTTCATCAAAAGGTTCATTCTCTGGGTCAGAGTCAGTGGTGTCAGAGTATCTGTAATGATCAGGTTCATTGTCACTGACATCTGGTGTTACAGACGTTGAACTGCTAGCCTCTGGATTGGATGACTCCTCTACTGTTTTTGTGAAGTACAGCTTCACCTAGAGAAAGAAGAGAAAGTGTAAACGGAAAATCCACAAATCTGACCACTCTCAAAGATACGTATCTTTATCGGATTCATTTTTAAGTACTATGACATATATAATCCTTAAAGAGCCTTTTCAATGACCTTCTCAAGATTTCCTACATTTTTTCTTGGTATACACTGAAAAGAAACTGGGATGTTAATATGCTATGTGTTTTTTTAAATAAGCATAAACTATAGGCATTAATGAAATAATTCTACAAAAGAAATGTACTGATTTCAATAGTCCACATAATATTTTTTCAATCACAAAATTCAACTCACACAGAGTTGAGTTTCAAAAGAATATGTCACTTACAGCCTGTCTGAAATTCAATGTATTTTCTAATACAGAAAATATTAACAATGATGTTTAGGATTCCTTTCGCCCTAAAAATTTCACTGAAAGGGAGTAATAAAAAAGTTAATATCATACAGTGCTCTAAATAGTGAACAAACGACCTTTACAAGCAGAGCTGAAATAACGGTCAAAACAACTCTACAGGATAGGTCTTTCTGTTTTAAAAGAGAGAAAGCTATAGTTCAGAAAGGCTAGGACACTTGCTAAAGGCCACATATCTAGTAGGCAGTGGACGTGGGATTTAAATTAGATCTGACATCTAGTTCTTTGATCAGTCTATTATATCTACAGCCCTGCCCACATGATCCAAGAGTCATTGTCGATTCTTCTTTCCTTACATTCAATATCCACTCTCCATCAGCAAAGCCTTTTAGTTCTACCTTCAATTAGTGTCCTAGCTTTCATTCTTGCCCTCCTCTCGCCTTTGTTTTAAAGGAGAGGACAGAGTAAACTTTTAAAGACAAAAATCAGATTATCTCTCTCCTGTGGAGAACACACTCAATGTATTCACACTTGGACTGATGTATGTTAGTCAAAATGATTTCTTATCTATTGCTCTTCAAATACACTAGCTCACTCTTGTCCCAGGGTTTCTACACCTGCTCTTTCCTCTTTTCCCAGGTATCTTATAGCTTCCTCATTTCACTTAGGCCTCTAATTAAAGTCAACGTCTTGGAGAGGCCTTCTCTAACCATCCCACTAAAAAATATACCAAGGCCACTCTCTCTCCTATCGCTGCTTTATTTTTCCAAAGCACTTACCATTATATGATATTATATGTGTTTACTGATAACTGCAATAACTTTTATTTGTAATAACCAATATAAAACCTCTTGTAACATTGAAACAAAAAAAATTAGAGGAAGTCACACTTTAAAAGCTAGTAACTGAGGAAAACGTAGACAGAGAAAAGAAAGTAAACAAACTTAAAATTCTAAAAGACACTTCAAAACACTTTAAACGTAAGATCTAAAGGCACTTATTAGCTCCATTTTCACTCGAAACAGGTAGCCCCTCTTTAATTTTATTACTACTAGCAATATCCTTAAACTTGTAAGATATGATTAAGTTTGCTACATGTTATAAAAATGGACTGAAGAGAGAATTTTAAAAAAGAAAGGAAAAGGGTGTGGTGAAAGGGAGAGAGAAAAGTCAGGTACAATAGAGAAGAAGAAATGAGAATAAGAAAAAAATGGCAAACAACCATAAGGGAATGTTCACAAGTCAGATTTTTAACCTGATTTGAATTCTCATCTAGAAACATAAACAAAAGTACACAAATACATGTGACATACAGATAAAAGTAAAATGAACCAAATAATTCCGTAACAAGAGGAGGCAGGCAGAGTTTTAAAAGAGGAAGAAGAGGAGAGGATGATCAGAGAAGGCCGTTCAGAGCCCATGAGATTGAAGCGAAGGTTAGGACGCAAGAAGGACAGCCAAGTGAAGGCAGGGAGAGGCTGAGGGCTGCAGAGCTTTGGGGAGAAGGAAACGAATGGAAAGACCTGAGGCAACTGAGGACCTGACAAGAGGCCAGTCTGAGTGAGCTGCAGGAAGAGAATGTGGCTAGACTAGACGCAGAGAGTAGTCCCATGCTAAATCATACAGCTCCCTGTAGGGCCCATCAAAAAACCACAGATCTTCAAAAAGTATAAACAAGACTGATACAATCCAGTCGTTTTTAAGATAGCTCTAAGGAGTTGAGAATAAAATGGAGAGGGAGAATGGTAGAAGCAGTGAAAACGTTCCATATGAATCATTCCTAATGGGCCGAGTTCCTTCCCACTTCTTTCTTCACCTATTCCTGCTTCATATTCAACGTAAATCCCCAACCTATGCCCCCTATTTCACCAAACTGCAAAGAACAGGGTAAGGAGAAGGTAGCCTTTGACTCTCTGTGCATCCTGGATTTCATCAGAAAGTTTTAGGTTACTGCTAGGTAAACAATGCTTATGAATATACTTAATTTAAAAATTAATCATTCAAGTCTTTCACCAGCTATATTCCTAGATAAAACAAACACACAGAGCCACTCACCAACTTCTCAATATGTTTTTAACTGACCTTAAAATTTGGAGAAAAGTATCGGTTGGCCTTGTCTTTATTTGCTTTGTCGAGATCATTTTTTGTTAAAGTGAGTACTAGATATTCCTTGTCATTATCTGCACGCTCTATACTGCAAATACTATCAATTTCTTGATCACATAGACTTCCATTTTCTACTTTTTCTGAGGTTTCCTCTGGTCCTGGTATGAAGAATGTGTTTACCCAAAAGTGAAACATTTTGTCCTTAAAAAAAAAAAAAAAAAAGGCATATTTGAATTTTTTTTTTAAAGACAATGCTAATTTATTCAACATTTGTCCTAGTAAGTGAACAAATCATGCCATGTGCTATTTAATATTCTGAACAAAGGTAAACACAAAAAACTAATAGTGGGCAATCTATGGGTTATCTATCTATAGCATCTAATTCCCACAGGAAGTTTCCTTTAATTCTAATCTAGACCAAAGATGTGGTTCCACAAGTGCTAAAATAAACTTACTTTAATACCTTAAGTAAAATATCTTTTCTAGTCTAATGTTAGTTTTTTAAAGTGTTGAGTTTATATTATATACTAAAAAAATTCAGAAATGGATTTAATTTCCCCTGTGTTTCAACAAGCTATTACAAAATTTACTTTAACAAAAGCTCTTGAAATGTCAGTTCAACTTTCCAATGAAGCACTGAAGGTGTTAAGAACTTCAACTTTTCGTTGTTATAAAATGCCCGCTTAAAAAAAAAAATCACTTCTTACTAATAACCAGGTCTTGTAAAAAAAAAAAAAAAGTCACATCAGAAACTCACTACTTCAAACCTTTCCAGATCAACACAGAAACTGTTCTCTCTCTTAATTAGTGGAACTGGCCTGTATGCATCATTTGGCAATTAATGATGTACAACCCTGTGACATCTTATCTGGTACCTTAAACTGCCATTTAAATCTTTTATTCTAATTTATCTTCAAGTTTATTTTCCTGGGAAGATGGTAAGAACCTCAAGAAACTTATGTCTTAAATGTTTTTGTATCTGTTAACAGCACCTAGCACAGCAATTTTATAATGTGGTAGAAGTCTTTTAAAAACGTTTTATTAATTTCAATTATTTTAGCAAAGTTACTGAGTTAGTTACTACACACATACTTCACTTAAGAGTCAGAAGAAAATAAGCTAGCAAAATTTAAAACTTCAAAAACTGTGGATTGTGCTAACGCACTAACTATAGAAAAACTGCTTTGTTTAAAACACACCAAACTCTTACAACATGCAAGGAAAATCACATAAAATGGAAATAAATGTAAGGTGATTCAAGATACACAAATTATTATAAATATTTAACTTAACCTTCAATTTTACATGTGTTAATGTAAATTGGAAGAATAAGAATTAGCGCACTCCTAAAAGTATTGAAAAAGTGATACAGGCGTTTATTTTTAAAAGCAAAATATAAAATTTTTATGTGTGCTAGTCTTACAATGAATTAAAAGAAAAAATTTACCTTAACTGCAAAACATTTATTAATACCTCTTGGATTACTGAAAAATATATTTTCAAAGTTACGGAGATATACTTAACTTTTACTTATATAGTACACATAGGAAATGGGTTTCTGGTGAAAAAAGATCAGTTTTACATCTTGTGATTTTCCAGCTACTTGGACTCTGGATAAAGAAAAATATTTCTTCTGATAAGCAAATAAGAAGTCAAAATTTTTGTAGTAAATGAAGCGTCCTTATTTTCTCTCAGCAAGAACAATAAAAAGCTACAATTCAGGAAAATGAAATCAATCTGACTATGGAGACTGTCTAAAAACTAGTGATACTCTGCTACCTGGTATGTTTAGGAGGCAGTAACAATACACACAGCTACTGTTTCTGCTCATGACTACCTACATATTTTGTACCTTAGGCTCACCTTAAATGTTCACACTTAGTATTTTAAACCAAGACTGTTTGTTTTAAAATGAGCTCCTACATTCTCTAAACATAGCTCAGTGAGATGCAAACCTCACTAACTTTCTAAACGTGTATATTTAAATACCACATTTTTTCACTCTTTATTACTTCCTCTTCATATTTATTCCTCGCCTAGCTAAAAATTGAAATAAATTTACTTCCTCAGTAAATCTGAGGAAGCTAAATATAAAATGACCCAGTCTCAACAAACCTTAACCAAAATGGGGGAAACAGATTTTATTTATACAAACAGACCAAAAATTTTTTTCAGGCTCGTGCCCCATGCTTACTTCTCGGTTTAATGGATCATCTCTTCTCATAGGACTGTAACCGACTGAATGGGGTACATATGCAATCTTTAATACTTTTATAGAATTTATTTGCATAGCCCAAGTCAAGAAAAACTCATCTCAAATTACAGTGTCAGATGGCCTTTTCCTTCTCCTAGGACGACGTACCACTATACTGGCTCACTGATGCCACAGTAAGCACAGCGCGTGCAGATTTAGTAGAAAACTATTCACGATCTATTAGATGTCAGACAGAAAACACATCTTTTAGTCTCTCCTTTCAGAATGATTTCTGCCCAACTAAGAGCAAGCAAAAGATCTGAGGTTACTATTCAAGGTATGGCTATTTTGGATATTTTTCCCAACAAAAGTAAAGAGCAAACCTTTTTGAGCATCTTGTTCTGTTTGTGGAAGAACTCTACTTTGATGTCACCACACACAGGCAGCGGCTGAGGGAACTCAAAGTGCATGAACTTGTCTTCCCGTCGTGTGGGTCCTGAATTGGAGGAATATATCTTCACCTTTAGCTGGCAGACCACAAACTGAGGATCTGCACGGTCAAATACATACTAGTATCACTCCACAGGAAATGTTCTTAACTGTCAGAAGCTATTTTGATGATTAGTATTAGCAACAGACACAAAGTAGTAATTTTGCATCTTTAATGCCCCAACTAAAACAAATCAATGGATACAAAATAACAGAGAGATACATAGATAGAAATAAATCAGTGGAAATAAACTACAGCAAAATATAATCAACACCAGATTTTCCCTAATTTGTACCGTCAATATGAGGTAATATTAAAAGGAACTTTTAAAACAGGTATTTGCTGTAGTATTTTAAAGTCTGTAAAACAGAATAAAAATCACAAAATACCAATCCTTACACATTCAGAAGAAGAAAATATAACCTATAACAAAGTTATAATACATTCCATAAACACAAGTTTCAATAATTATAAAAATATTTTTAAAGGTATATAAAGCCACCACCACAAGAAACAGGAGGAAAGAGATTTGAAGTGTTTGCAAAGAAATGCAACAGACATCAAGTACAAATTATAGCACAATCTCCCTCTGTTCAAAACACACTCCAATTTCATTAACAAGTATTTTGACTTTGGTCTATGTCTGTTTTAAAATATATGGTAAAAAAATAATAATAAAAATAAAATAATCTCAAAATATATCATGTTTATATTAGCAATGCAATTAAAAGGCAGCTAAGTGTGAGAAGAAAGGCTTGTGTGTTTTATCTTTCAAATCTACTCATAAACACACTTATACTAATGACACTGATGACAGAATTTGGCTTCAAGTTACGAACATTAAGATCCTGGCAGTTAAGAAAGAAAGTAATTAAACTGAGGAGGGAAGAAATGGGTTTTTACAGTTTCAAAACATACCAAGATAATTAAGAAATAAAAACATAAGCTTGCATAAAGTGAATGAGAAATATATAAATATATAGACATAAAGTTCTCATCACCAAAGACATCATTCTTAAATACAGGGGGAAAAAATGTATCACATTCTTTATCAATGTGACCACAACTCTGGACAAGGCAAAAAGCTTATTCAAGCTAAAAAAATTTTCCAGTATAATAAACACCTACTGGCTCATCTAGACAATACTTAATGCAGTATCATCAATCACATAATAAATAGTAAGCTTGATAAAAAGTATGAGTGTTTACTGCAATATGGATTTGTGAGACACTGATGAGAAAAAGGAACTCTAAAAAGAGAAACATTACACTAACAACCTATCAATAATCTTCACTTCCTTGACTAAAGATTCAAAGTACAATGAGGTATTTTACAAGACTTAATTTGATACTGAAAATTTCACTGAGAAGTCCAGCTTGAAGAAGTGAACAAAGTATGATTTTAAAACTGTGATAAAAAGCAAACAGGATGAAAATGCCTTGTAATCATATTAATTCAAACTCCACTAATTCAGAATCTGATAATCTTAGGAGTTTAAAAAGCAAATTAACTGTGAAATCTGAATTAACAGATTTTAATTAAACTACATCTAAAATGTGCACCTTCAAGAATTTTAGAATTATATAAATATTCTTATTAGAAATTAGTGTTACTTAGATATTGCCTCAAAAAACTAAGCTAAAGTTTTAGTAAGTGAAAAATATTCCCTCAAATTCCTAAAGAAGACCATTTTCTTTACAGTATGAATTTCACATTTTAGATAGATATGACCAAACTTAATAGAAGTCCAACATTAGTATGGTTCTTTTGACTAAGACACAACTGATATATACATATATATGTCTTTGATAGGATAAACGGTGCTCTAATAAGACAGAAATGAAATAAAACTTAGAATTTTTTGGATGTACATATATTAATATATTATGAGAGAAAAATCAGTGATCATCTTTTATTAACTTTTTTAACCCATTTAGATATATAGAAGATAGTTTTATTCAGAAATATTAAGACAATAATCAAATAAGAAAAAGGCTGTTAACCCCTGACAACTTTGCAGAAGATGCTTTACTTTCACATTTTGTTTTCGTCATTGATTGCTCTTCCTCCTCCTAAACCAAAACCATTACGAATCCTGTTTGTCTCAGCCCTCACACCATTTTTGTCTGAGCCTTCCCAGATTCTCGGCTTAGTTCAGTCACTAAGTCGTGTCCGACTCTTTGCGACCCCATGAATCCCAGCACGCCAGGCCTCCCTGTCCATCACCAACTCCCGCAGTTCACTCAGACTCACGTCCATCGAGTCAGTGATGCCATCCAGCCATCTCATCCTCGGTCGTCCCCTTCTCCTCCTGCCCCCAATCCCTCCCAGCATCAGAGTCTTTTCCAATGAGTCAATTCCTCGCATGAGGTGGCCAAACTACTGGAGTTTCAGCNTCACATCCATCGAGTCAGTGATGCCATCCAGCCATCTCATCTTCGGTCGTCCCCTTCTCCTCCTGCCCCCAATCCCTCCCAGCATCAGAGTCTTTTCCAATGAGTCAATTCCTCGCATGAGGTGGCCAAACTACTGGAGTTTCAGCTTTAGCATCATTCCTTCCAAAGAACACCCAGGACTGATCCCATATTCTAGCCCTAGCCCTATACCAGATTTATATGAAAGGCTTAACTACCATGTCTCATTCCTGATGCTTCTAAAAATATGACATATCTTTCACATAAGTTCAAATCCATACTTGCAAGTAACAACTGAATATGTTCATGTAAACAGCTCACCTCTACCTGATTTAAAACATATGTTTAAAACCAAAATATCAACATTCATGTCTCCAAGTCTCGGATTCCTTTTTCTTTCTTCCCTTTTCTGTGACTTATTCACGGGGCCAGAGTAAAATATTTAGATATAAATGGCAAAAGAAAAACTAATCATTTGACTGCCCTAGCAAAGCATAGCTGGCTTAAAGAAAGTCATGTAATTCAACTGTTTAATTTTCCACTGTTTTTTCTTCCCTCGTGCAATCACTACTTTCTACAAAATTGTACCTAACTACAGTTTAAGACTCTAGTACGATCACTGACAACATAGTATTTATCAAATCAACTCCAATGTGCCTATTCGGAGTCTAACAGTCAGCCACACATTTTATTCCTATTCTGTTCTCCATCTCTATATTCTTGTCCAGCTCATTTCCTTCTGCTGTGCTTCAATTCAAGCTATTTCCTACTGCCTATAATTTTCTTTGGTTTAAAGGCCAATCTAAATTGCATGCTTTCTCCAATGTTCAATAAAGAGCTGGACTTTCTTCACGCAACTATTTGACAACTCCCCCCAACTTGATTTTTCTGAATACTATTTGTAATTTACACGTACAACCACACATTTAGTTATATATTACAGCTTTACTAGACAGTATTGACTCATAGTATGTAAACAAAGAACTAGAAAATTAGTAAAGATTAAACAGATCACAGGAGTAACTTGCAAAGTTTCAATATAATACTGAGAGGTCCAGTATACACAGACACACACAACACACATGGTTTAAAGGCAGAGCACAACTGTAGAGAAGAATTGATAGATGTTTGCTAGAGACCAATATGAAAAAAAAAAAATTAGAGTAGATAAAATTACTGAACTAAATGTTTATTTATGTACTATTTTGTATCTTGCCATTTGGCTCTTATACTGATATCTAACACTATAGGAAGAGCATGAGTTTTTTTACATTTTTTTTTTCCCTTTCCCTTCTCTGCTATAAATCTAAGTTCCTATGTCAATCACCTCTAGACAGCATAGTACCTTGTACTCAGCAGTTTTTAAAATTGTACTGAGATGACAAAATCATCAATGAGGTCTCTTTGAAGTCTTCCACGTGCTATGTTAAGGTCTTTGATAAATAAAGTTAACTTGCCCTAAGATTACAGGAAAGATCTAATGAAGGTGATCACACCTAACAACAATAAAGAACATAAAGAAATTAATTCCCTAGGCATAAATTAATTCAGGGTCAGAAGGCTTTTAAGTTACATAAATACTGTCAAGAAGAAAACTTTAAGCTAAAAAATAAAACCACCACCAAATTGCAAAGTATCACTGAAATACTGTTAGAGGTATTAGAAAAATAATACAGTTACATCTTATCTAGAAACTACAAAATTGTATTCTAAATAAACAAAACACAGTTCTTAAACATGAAATGGAATAGGAAATGGCAACCCACTCCAGTATTCTTGCCAGGAAAATCCCATAGACAGAGGAGCCTGGCGGGCTACAGCCCATGGCGTCACAAAGAGTCAGACAGAACTGAGCACGCACAGACACAAACATGAAAATACGACTGATCACTTCCAAGACAGAAACTAATACAAAAAACTCTGTAACAGAAAAAAGCAGCACAGCCTGTTCTTTTATAGGGCTGTATTAACACTTCCACGTGTTCTCTCGTGACCGCCTGCTCAGGGTCAAGGTTTTAAGGTTCCTATCAGTCTAGCTTAAGAACTCTGGCAAAGAATAGGAGAGAAGCAGAAAAGGACCAGGAGGCCTGAGGCAGGCTTACAGAGGTTAGGATGGGAGAGATAAATTAAAGGCAGACATCAATGACACGATCTTCATTTAGCACTTTTCTAGGAAGTTTCAGATTTCAAAATATCCTCATATTATTGATAAACAAAGACAAAGAGAGGTGAGGTAGATGATGGTTGGTTACATAGCACATTAATGACAACTCTAGCACAGCACTGGGGGGAGACAGAAAGGTCTCAGTCACTTAGTCATGTCCAACTCTTTGTGACCCCAGGGACTGACTGTAGCCTGCCAGGCTCCTCTGTCTATGGGATTTGCTGGGCAAGAATACTGGAAAGGCTTGCCATTTCCTCCTCCAAAGGAATCACCCTAGAGGGCACCCATGGATCAAATCCATGTCTCCTGTACTGGTGGGTGATTCTTTACTACTGAGCCATTTGGGAAGCCTCTTTAGCACTGGAACTCAGATCTAAACCTAGGTTTTCTCTAATGCTCCACACTCAATGAATATACTTCAGCATGTTGCTATGTCTTATAACTTTTTTTTTTTTAACATCCTTAACACCATTTCTATTCATGTCTGGTCTTCCTAAGATACTGAGGAACTGGCTCCTACCCTAACACCACTGAAGCGGTGAATCTGAATGCTACTCATACTGAATCACTGACAGGACAGGCTTTAAGTCACCGAGTCAGAATGCAGGCTGCATTTGGTGGCTGTGGCACAGAATACTTCTTTCAAAAATATAATATGGCTTCAAAGACTTTCAGACCCAATGGTCTGGGCTTCCTTAGGCCCATGTGTGCTGAAAAGCTGAGTTAAGTAATCAGTTTGGACACCTCAGAAATATACAAACTTGCATAAAGTTTAAGTGTGGTAAATTTCTTCATAGATTTTTTATAAACTTCTACATATGTTAAGAAAAGTATCACAGTAGATGAAAGGATGAGAATTTAGAGCACTTACTGCAAGTTCCACCACTGAACATTGGAATAGTTTCAAACATCATCTTGTGAAACAACAGTGCCACTGGTCTATAATCCAGATGATTCTTTAACAGGTAGCTATAATAATACACATAGCGCCTCTGACTGGGAATAGTTACTCCCTGGTGAACAGACAAAAAAAGACGAAAAGGCAAAGTCAAAAGAAAAGTTTCATTGTATCTGCTGAAGAACATATATACATTAAAAATTTGACCTTAAATGATCTAACACTTAAATCTAGCTTGGTAACAGAGTAAATCAAAGCAACATCAATATGAAGGAAATATAATGACTCTTCTCCCTTAAAATCAATTATCATAACACTCCCATCTATTCAATGGTCACAACAACCTTTGAACCATGCACCCAATAAAAAAAGGCCAGTGCATATCCAAAATAACTGTCAAAAGCCTTCACACATAGGGTTCCCCCCAAGGATTTATAGAATAAATTTCCTCACAAACCTGGATACTTATTTTCTATGCAAAAGAATCAGCAGACTAAATAAAGGCATATTGCCTTTATGAGACAGAAATGGCAGCAGCAAACAAGATGTTGGCTTTAGAACCCAACAAAAACAAGAGTATGTGGCTAACACAAATGTATGCTATAATCTGATAACAACAGTACTTAGAGGTGTCCCTGAGCTACTATGTTACCTTGGAAATACATAATGTTTTAGAAAAGTTAAGTATGTTCCTGTTGTTGTTCAACTGCAAAGTCATGTCTGACTCTTTGCGATCCCATGAGCTGCAGAATGCCAGGCTTCTCTGTCTTTCACTATCTCCTGGAGCTTGTTCAAAATCATGTCCATTGAGTTGGTGAGGCTATCTAACCATCTCATCCTCTGTTGTCTCCTTCTCCTCTTGCCCTCAAACTTTCCCAGCATCAGGGTCTTTTCCAATGAGTTAGCTCTTCGCATCAATCAGGTGGCCAAAGTACTGGAGCTTCAGCTTTAGCATCTGTCCTTCTAATGAATATTCAGGGTTGATTTCCTTTAGCATTGACTGGTTTGATCTCCTTGATGTCCAAGGGACACTCAAATATACAAATGCTAAAAATATACACAATTCATATGGTGTTTAAATGGAGACCCTGACTTACCTCAAGAAAAAAAAAAATCTAACGTGTGCAGCAATGTATTCACTAATGGGCTGAATAAATGAGGCGTTAGGGAACTTACTGATGGTTTCTTTTCCTGTTACACAATATTACTTCAGGAAAATTTAAACATTCAATCCAGAATTTGCAGTATTTCTCTTTTAGATATTATATCAGCATCTAAACTGCCCTATGTATTAAAATCTCTGGACTTTTATGCTTTCCTTCCCCAATGAATAGTAGAAAGTACATTTATTTAGGTTTAAAGATAAGTATGTTGAATGGCAGGTATATAGGTATTCATTTCAGTACTTTCATAAAGGTTAGTATGATATTATTATAATTTAAAAAATACATAAAGTGCCAAATAATGGATAAAAGTCACTTCAAAATCTAAGATTACAGCTATAGTACAAAGATCATTCTATCAGGAGACTTGGATGTGAATGCTGATAGTCAAAACACAAATTTTGTTTCTTCAGGAAAATGAAGACAATAATAATAATACTACCTTCACAAGATTTTCATGGGGATTAAACACTAACTGCAGTTAACATAAAACCATGCTAAAACAACAAAATGTTACAGAAATCCAAATCAGTGATTTTAGAAATTCTACCAAATATTTAAGGTATAATTTTTGGAACTACAGTATTTTTAGTTCTACATGTTTTCTTAAACAAACAGAACTAAAGCTGTGTTATTTTAAGAGCTGCTACAAATACCAATGTAAAAATTATCATTAAATTTTTAAAACTGTTAAGCTTAAAATTATTCTCTATATCACATTACTTAATTCCACTTAACCCTGTCCCCCCAAAAAACCCTTTTCATGTTTATCAAGATAAAATACAGAATTTCAAAACAGGTTGGGAGAAACAGCACACAGAAGATGGATGGGGGGGAATCTTTTTTGAACCATGTGTATTTATAATCTAGTCTAAAAATTAAAATCAAATTAAAATTTAAAAATTAAATCAATGGAAACCTTTAAGACGACCAAGTTGTCAAGTTATTTATTGGGGTTTAGTGGAATGAAAGATGATCTTTTTTGTCCTTATCTTCATTCTTGGTATAAGTGTGCATGTAATAGCTAGAAGATTTTCAAAGTTTTAATTTTACTCAAGCAGCAAGTGATTGGTAGTTTATCTGTAATACAGGTTTTAGAAACCGAGTTAATCCTTAACAAAAAGGCAAATGCATAGAGAAAAAATACTATGAATCTAATAGCTGCTAGCAATGAATGAGTAGTTAATGTGTAATTACAAGAATCAAAATTATTGACATAATTCAAAGAAAAATGCTGGAAAATGTAATTTAAATGTATTATTTTACTATCAAATTATGTATAATTAGTCTTTTGTATCTTAACTTTGCAATCCTTATCTGTTAGCTAACCAGCATCTCAAATTCAATGTGCCCAAATTAATAGAAATTTAAAACTTGTGGAGAAATCAAAAGCTTTACAGATACAGACAAGCAAATGCTAGGAGTTTGGCACCACCAAATCAGTTTTAGTTTTATGTTAGATCGCTATATTTGATAATAAATAAACTCTAGCTTTGTTTGGGGAAAAAAAAGAGTTGGAAGGTCCAAATGTGTACTATAAGCCCTTGAGATGTTGTCCTCACTCTATTCTTGTCTCTCACAGAGGAGAGGCACCTAACTAAAATTTAAATAACAATACAATGAATCACAATGTAATCTAGGATTTGAAATAAAACGACTAAAACTTCCACACTAAGTTGACAATGTGATTTATAACTTTTTAAACAGCATATATCCTGAATGCATACACTGAAAACAATTCATGCGCATGTTT